>JAQFXL010000306.1:0-24131 GCA_034693445.1 Edwardzetes edwardsi
CCCCGGGTTTACACGCAGTAACATCAACCTCATTTATACCGGCATGCGTTTGTTTGTGAAGTAATACGGTAGTTTTTGATAAATAATTCGTTGAATTTATGAGCAAACTATTGAATTCATGAGAATATTATACGAAATCAGTTTTGTAATTATTTCTCAACAAATTGATCTCAATTTGCAGTTTCATTGGTAATCTCAGTAATATAGGCACTAAATGTGAACAGAATTTTTAATTAGTTTAAGTGATTTTCGATTTAATGATCAGAATTTAGTCGAATATTAACTAAAATTTATGGATTTCTTCTTCCAAATGAGCTTTTAATGCGAATTTGTTGTTTCAATATCATCAGTGAAACTGTATTTCAATTTTCAAATGCAATGAAGATATTTGTGTTTAATAACCAGAGCATTGAACAATAGTAATTTATTCTTGGTGAAAAGTCTCTATAAAAGTCCCTGAGAATTAGTCAAATAGTCTCTGAAATAATCTCTTATTTTTCTCTATTTATTCACTTTTGGGGGTCTCCAGAGGGGTAAAAGGACTAAATTAAGAAGTTTCAATTGTATTTAATTAGGAAATATTCCAAAATGATTTATTTAGGCTAAACTATGTTGATTTGAACCAGCACATGGCTGATAATTCTTGAAATGTGATGCAATCTCTATAAATTAGTATTCTTAGTGAATATTTAAATATTTCTGACCCTTTTTACACATATTTTAGGACACATTTTGTCATTTATTTTCAAAATTAATAATTGAATTCAAATATTAAATAACATTTGCTAAATATTTTGATCAAAAACCCAGAAAACGCCCTAAAATACCACTAATTTACAGCTCAAACCCTAAAGTCATTTAATAGTTATTTATAGGAACTAATAAGTTCGGTGAAGTAGTCCTCAGGACATGATTCGGACGCATACCGATTCTTAGAGCCAAGACTTCAACCGCTCAAATAGTCTAAAAGACTTTATATCAACGCTCTGTTAATAACTGACGAATCGATTGCAATGAAATTCGTTAAACGATTTTTCGATTCTATAGATTTATATGAATTTCTTTAAATATTCAAATCAATGAATAATTCATTTGATTCTAAAAATACTTCAATTTTATGACCAAATGATGTAATAATGAAATCATTTATTTAATGATCAAATATATTGAGAATTATAACAGAATTTAAAATTTGAGTGAATTTTCATTTAATATTTATATTAATAATTGAGTCGATTATTATTTAACAGGTTTTCAGTGAGTCTTACATAACATAAGAGTAGTTTAAATACTGCAGTAATTGAAACAAAAAATTAAAAACGACTTCAATTAGATTTCAAACATTTGTCGAATAAAATACTTTTTAATCACTGAAAAGACTAGTATTTTGTTTTTGAAGTAATTATTAAATTGTAATAAAACTTAATTAATAGAAATGAATAAATAATTTGTTCAAAATATTTGAGGTAAGAATATAACATCAATACTATAAGAGAGTTCAATTAAATTGTGATAAACAGGGACGACCAAGGTCTCAATCAAGCAGATTATAGGATAGTTCACAAATTTCAAAGAGAATTACAGTCAAAATATAAACAACGAATCCTTAGTGGGATTTTCAATAATAACAGACATTACTTTGCCAAGATTGAATTAAATAATATAATTACCATGGTTAATAATGGGTTTCAATTACAATTCTCAAGAGTAGGGTCTTCTCAATGCTGATCCCATGGGTTTGAGAACCGGAACCACTCTTTAATTTACTGAATGAATGCTGTTTTTACATATTATTTATTTATAGTGAAAATCTTAATAAACAAAACTGACTAAGATATCTGACCAAGGTGTCTACTTAAGTATTACAACTTTTGAAGGATAACTGAGCTTGCTGCTATCAGATCTTCACAGTTGGTTCTGGGGAATTTACTTTGCAGTTCGACGGATTGATATTTTACTAGTTTTTTGCAACCCTTTCCTCTGCATATATTAATCGTTTATATTCTGTCTTTAAGAAAATCCCGCAATAGTTTTGAAAGCGTCACAAATGGTGTAATTAATGACAAATAATGAGACATTTGTCCGAAAAATGGAGAAAACAATAATTTTTGGATTAATTTTTTGGTATTTAAGTATCGATTCGTTGAATGTTTTGTAATTTGGTTTCGAAAACATCAAAACTATTGCCTAAAAGTCTAAACATTACTCTAATATATAATATTATATAATCTATAATACAATCTATAAATATCACAGTTCTATAATTCTAGATTTGGATGAATTTTTGCGCTGATACGCCTCGGTATCCATCGGTGACGACTGGGGGCCACCGGCGGCGCCATCAGAGCCAATCAGTCCTCCCCTAATGTTGAGCCCCAGGTGTTGGA
Source organism: Edwardzetes edwardsi (assembly GCA_034693445.1). Lineage (NCBI taxonomy): Eukaryota > Metazoa > Arthropoda > Arachnida > Sarcoptiformes > Ceratozetidae > Edwardzetes > Edwardzetes edwardsi. The sequence continues at coordinate 2,388 of JAQFXL010000306.1, forward strand.
CACCTTTTGCTATGCGTGAGAGCGGAGACAACACTAAATCTTTCTTAACATTTAGGGGTGTTGTCAATGGGTTTTGCAGGTTTAGGGACAGTCCTGTAGAGTAGTCCTAAACAAACAAAGAAAAATTGTTATAAAAACTTCAGTCAATAAAACAAAAAGCTTTTTATCCATTCATGTCTTCAGAGGTTTTCCGAATAAGTAAAGTCTTGAAAACAAATTATTTTCTTCGAGAGATTGAGATCAAGGCTTACAACTGAGCGACAAATCTTTGAAAACAAAGTTTGACAACAAATAGGTTTTTGATAGAAAATCTTTGATTGCATCCAATTATGGACTCAAATAGAGTTTATGTAGCGATCAATAGTGAGGTTCTATCGCACAACACATATATTGCCTCAAATGTTACACAAATTGAAAACTGTTTACTCAAATATCTTTAATAACAAAAATATATTTCAATAAAAGCCTGATTTCCGGTCAAATAATAATTAAATGGATTTTTTTTGGAACCGAATGAATAGAAAATAACGACAAATATAAGTCAAAAGTAGTAAACAAATCAATTGAAGTCTTACTTGAATTGCAGTCTCGCTGTGAGAGGTCTTCATTTTATTTTTAGTATTGAGAACATCGGCTCCCAATGAAGAGTCTCTGCTTGTAATCGATTGGTTCGACTCGTTTTGGTTAAGACATGCAACTGATTCCGTTCGGAACGACTGATTGCTATTGAATTGCTTTGGACTTCGAGTCGATTCCAAATTTTCTGAAGATTTTGAAAGTATTTTATTAGATTTGGAGGAAACAAAAGATTCGGAGCTGACGGCCGACGGCTCACTCGATATTGAGTCGTCGATGTGTATCAATGGCGTTGACGGATAGTTTCGGAGGTCATTCTGTGAAGATAGGGATATGGAACTCTTGGAGGCCTTTCTATGCAGTTGTTTGAGTGAGGCTTTCTTCATGGCGTCTAAGACAAAGTCGTCCACTTCATGAAACACAGACTTATTCTTCGATCTTATAACCATTCCTTCACTATCTGTTGGCAGAGGACTGTCTCTTAGTGGAGGACTGGTGGCTAATATACCACAACTTTCGAGCACTCTGTCTAATTCTATTTTAGCTGTGGGCCTATCTGTGCTGTGATTATCCATGTGGTGATCGATTATCAGCTCCTGGTCTTCAATATCACTGCACTCGGAAAAGTCTGAACTAAAAGTACGTTCGGCACTGCTATGCAAACCAGTAATCGGCAGACTTTGAACTTTAATTTTCTTCTTAGAAGATTCCTCTTCATCTGAGTCGTCTTCACAACTACTGTCGACACTGAAGGAGACAATTGAAGCCGATAATGACTTAGGAGGCGATCCCTCGCGAATGGTTTTGGGCTTATCGTTTGTGGACCACTTTCCTTTGAGTCGACTGAATTGCGAGTAAACTCCGGTTATGGCGCGCGACCCCACGTTCTTCAGACTCACGAGCTGTCCCTCTGATATATTTCTGGGCATTTGACTCACTTTCAAGAGATTGTTTTGCGCCAAATCTCTGTTAATATTCGTTAGTTTACTCTTACGTCTGTCCAGTTTTCCCTCATAATAGGGAACATTGAGTTCTTTGACACTCAACGCAACTTTGAATGACTCGACGATTGCTTTCAGTGATTCGACCGCTTCTTCTGCATTACGGATAGGAATCGCCATATTGTTGAAGAATCGGGTGTTCGTCGAACGAAACATATGGAAGTAACCACTGATGCCATCAATGGTGTAATGGAATCGAACGCAACAGCACTGCGAGGACTTCATTGAGAAGATCTGATTGGGTTCGGGTCCTAACTCTATCTTTTCCAAGTCGTCCAGAAATACCTTTTGATATCTCACTATTCGGTCAGTTTGGTCGTCATATTCGGCGATATAATAACAATCTTTGGTTAGGACTAGAACTGTGTCCATATCGGTGTCGGCCAACGTTGTGGAGCCAGTGACGGGATCGGCATCTATGAGTGGCCAACCTCCTAGAATTACTTCGGTTTCGGGAATCAAAATTTTTTTGCAGTCTTCGATCAACATTTTGACCCTTTCGTGGTATTCCTGTTCGTTATAAGAGCTCAGACTTGAGTCAACAGAGCTTTCATTATCAGGACTATTGAGGTCTTCACTAGTGGTCTGTCCCTGCATTAGATCAATGGTTGCCTGTCTGTAGGCATCTTTGAATCGATTCAAATAATAGCGATTCGCCGAATGGTATCCATCTTTCATAACACCAGTTATACGGCGTTCCCCGGTTCGGGTGAAGTCACCCTTCAATGCAACGGTTCCGGCGTATTGTCTGCTAATTATGTCTCCATTGTTAGCCCACATCATCTGAAAGACACGCCGACAGTTGGCAGACAATTGGCCTTCAGGTGGAAGTAAACCCAATCGAACGAACTGTGTGTCCATAACTGTTCGGGCGATGGCTGTCATCACGATATTAGTTCTGTCCAAACAGTCGATACAATTGATGCGAAAGACACCCCTCTGTTCGCAAATCATGCCCTCGTTGTCTATCCAACAATATCTCATGTCTTTGATTATGTCTTTAATAGCTTCCAATAAAATCGATACGTTTTCGAAACGCATTCCTCGACAATAGTCATGAAAGTCGAACGAAACATACGTTATGTCAGGACTGTCGTGGTTTAAGACGTGGTGCAGATATGCATCGTTTATAATCTTCTCGCGTCCGGTCTTCTCAACCAAACTGACGATCACTTGATTGCCATATATTTCCGTCTCTTCGTTGAAGTGTTTTCTGAACGCGATTTGTGTTTCCTCTTCGTTGCGGTCGATTCGTGGCGGAGGTCTGTATTTGTGACCGATTTGTGACCAATAGATAGGAACGGATCCGCGAACGGCAACAAACGAGACAATGTGTGAATTGAATTGGAATATCTGCTCGGTTTCGACATAATTAGCGCACTTTCCCGCCTCATCCACTCCACGTCTCTTATATCGAGTCCCGGCCCGAAACCGACTGCGCCTTGAGATCAATGTCATTGTATAGAGTTCCTGATTGGGTCCTAATTGGGGTTCAGATGGGATTCGGATGTCTTCCAGTGATTTATAATCGGCGGTAATCGAGTCGTTCAAATCGATGAAACATTTTTCAATTTTGACATATCCTTGAATTATGGGTAAAATCCAATTGTCTGTCAACTCGTTGGGGCAGACCATCAGTGGCCCTAACATCGATTTATTCCAGAAGAAGCGGTCGTCGACTCTTTTCCAGAGCGGGATATCTTTGTTAGTAATTTGTTGTTTTTGTTGTCTTTGCTGTGAATTCGTTAAATCACCGGAAAGTGAATAATAGAAAGACTCGGTTTCGGTAAACATTTTATACAACTCCTGAAGAAATCAATTAAAAACTGTTTTAATTTGTCATCAAATGAGTGGTAACCGAAGATAATTACTTCAATAATTCTTTTCTCGCATTTGTCTTTGGATTCGTTTTGATTGTTTTTATGCATAACCCGAGGCTTGACATGAGATGCCGTCCACTTGATTTGATTCCATGTCTTTTGAACGCCACTGGACTGTGTCGGCTCCCGAACCGGTGCTTCAGTTGTCTCAGTGGCCGGTTTTGTGCAGTTATGGACACGACATGCCTTCAGTTATAATAATGATAATTAGTTTGAAGCAAACATTTACTCATGTCTTACATCGAGCGACAGATCACCGATCGGTTCACCAGATGTGAGGCTAATGATAACAATCCTCTGGATTTTGAAGACTTCATCATTCGATGGCAGACAACCGATCGGTTGGCTCTCTTTGATTAGCAATAGTTTGTCGTTTTGGAAAACACCGATCAGTCCATAGACCAGACCGTGACATACAAATGACTCGTAAGAACTGCTGTCGTTAACTACGGATCAGATGATCAAAACAAACACAGAATTATTGCTTCAATTGATTCATAAGTAAAAGATTTAAATCTATTACCGATAATGGGTTTGAAAATTGGTTCGGAACCAGTTCTTGAACACCAAAGACTGTATTGATTTTGTTTTAAAACCAAATATTCATTATTTGATAGCAATTCCATTGATTTCTTTGCTTTTCAATTATTAAACGACTTATTTATTACTGAAACCAATCATTAGATCTAATGATCAAAACTCTAACCAAAAACACATCAAAACATGCGATCAATTAAATGGTTATCAAAACAAACGATTCACTGAATTAATGATTGTTTTTCACACAAATAAGCGGACAATCAGTCAATTGATTACTATTTTTGAGACCAAGAGTTAAGTCAGTCTATCATTGACTAAACCAATGAGTATTTCAATGATATCATTGGTATTTTAATCCCACTTTTTTTCAATGAATTGTTGTTTGATTTCAATCTATTGGCTAATCGTTTGGCACTCACTTTATCCACAAATACGCTGCACTCAAAATCAAATCATTAGAGTTGTATATTAGACCCCAGTCTGGGCTATTCATTGTGGGTTCGGTCAATTGATAAACTCTGGTTTAATAGAATCAACTCGAGAAAATTTTAATTTTTCATTTATTAGTCATTAAAATATGTAACTTTGCAAGAGCAAGTATTTAATCTTTTGATTTAAATAGTTTATATGTCAACTTTCGGATTGATTGACTCGAGTTAACCCATATTTGGTTAGCTCTAGTGTTTCTGCTATTACGACACTATATTTGGGTTTCTATGGCAACCAATTTTCTTTTGAGCCCATATAATGTTTTATGCATTCAATAGACGATAGTCTGGCCTTTGCTTCACCCAAATAATGATGAAAATTGAGAAAAACAAATTACAAGAGCATTCAAACCAATTCGAGTGAATGCTTTGTTCCCAGAATATGATAATTATAGTGAACTTTTGAATAGTTTTGAATTCATTTTTAAATTGAAATTATTATAAAAGATTAAAATAGATTTTGCAATAAATAGAAACTTATGTTAGAATGAGAAAGGGGATGAGCAAGGTTTTCTTCTCTAAAAGCAAATTCAAAGTGAATATCTTATCCCGGGAAAATCAGAAAAGTTCATTATTCATAATAAATCATTTTTTATATCCTCTTGACTCAGATTAAATCACAAAAAAGACATTTTAACTAAGTGATCTTGGCATTTTCTATTCCTCTCTTGCCTATGAGTGAAACAATCATTAATTGGTATTAATCTGAGAAATGATTGATCGGACGCTCAAAATATAGATTTCTTAATATATTTACTATTTTATCGATAAATTCAATGTTTGATTGAAAACATTTGTTTCTGACGTTTAATTACTTTAAGTTATAATAAATTAGAAAACTTGAAAACAAAGCTCTCCAGTTTTCAAGCAGTAATCTTACCTTGTAAGAAAAACTGTTTGCTTTTCTCCCGAGAAAAAGAAATAAATTCCAACACAAAGTATCTTTTTCTTTGCGATAAAATTTAATATCATTACCGAAACCAGTTTATGATATGAAACTCGAAGAGAAATATTGAATTACTTGAAGATTATTCCCATTAAGGCGTTATCTCGACTCTAATTTTTGGTAAACATATTGTTTTTTGCCATTTCGAGTCATTTTTAGATTTTTGCGATTAATATTGTCTTTGGTCTGAAAGCACTCAAAATGATAATACCATTAATGACACAATTATTTGTCTCTATTGTAAGCCATTGTTAATATTAATTAATCATTTATAGAGGGATTTTATTAAAGAATATTTGGGTCAATAGAACACAATATATATTAAATGAGCAAATCGTGTCTACTTTCCAATTAAAAAGACAATCAAAGCAAAATTGATCGACCTGTCTCACATAATTACCGGTTAGAAAGTTAGTGTTGAGTTAAAAATTTTTGTTTCACGATCATTTTTCACCAAACATTCAGTGCAACGTGCTGATTTGGCGTGAACTTCACTCTTGATCTTTTGCGATTTGATATAAAGTTATTGATTTAAAAATGCAATTCGTGATATACTTGCATAAATTGAAAGTGAATTTTGATGTCAGAGTAAAACTGTATTTTGTGTGCGTTTTTGATATCTTTATTTCATTTGTAGAGAATCGTTACTATTGTATGCGATTTATGCACTGATCAAAGAGGCCAGGTTCTTTAGCTTATGACGATATAAAAAATGTGGGGCTATTCTCATAAGTGAGTGATAACTACGATTCTGGTCTTTTGGGTTCATTACAATTGATATTCTGTGAGCATAACCTCAGATCAATCGAAACAATGGCTTCGGAAAGTAGTTTAGTTGAAAGCAGTCCTGTTGTCAGAAGAGCCCAAAGAATTATCATTTAACTCTTGAAAATGATTTGGCACTCATTGAGTTGGACTCAGGACTTCTTTGGCGCCGAAGCTTATGTCAGCGGATAAGGAGTAGTTCATAACTAATGTTTCCGAAGCGAAACACGATTTCGTCGCCCGAAAAACTGTTCTGTGAGCCCGTTATGCCTTTGTAGGCAAAGACTCGTGTGAAGGCAATTCTTGGTACCTTGGTACCTGGCATGCGAAGAACCTGCAGTCAAATGGACTCTGGCAAGCATGGTTGGCAATGGTATCAAATGTGCTGAACCTAATTTACCCGAAATTTACACGAGGATATCTAAATACGACCATTAGATAGTGAAAACTTTTACTGAACTCAAACTTTTGTCACCACTTCTTCAGTCGGGTAACAAACTTCAGGTCCCGAACGAGTGATTCATTAAAACTAATTCTATTGAAAGTCAAGAAAAACTTTTTGATGAAAACAATTCTCTTTAACGGAATACAGAATTATAATAACCTATCGTTTGATATCAGAAATACTGATTCACTTAAAAAATTTAAGACAAATCTTTTCAATTATTTTAATTGATTTTAATTTTGAATTTTATATATATCTTGGTCCTCAAAGATCATCAGTTGTAAACTAATTGAGTTAACCATAAAAGTTATTATTATCTATTACTAGTAGAGTCTGACAAATATCGAGTAATATTTCATATTTGATATCACTTTCATTCGTATCTATTCTGTCCTAAGTTTGTGAGTTTGCAAACGATATAACATTTGAGGTCTAAAACCTATGAAAATCGATAGAAAAAAGTTTAGATTCAAAGCCTATAATTTATTTAATGACTGAGTCATCCGTAGGCTCTCACTTACCGACTGTACTATTGTGCTGATCATCAATAATCTATTCAATCTATCACACATTCAAAGCAAAACATATTTCTCTGGAAATAAATTCAATTTAATTTCAACAAAAATATTAAACCATTTTTGAACGAAAAAAATCAATTTTTCTAATCAATAGACAAAGTCTTAGAAAAGTCCAAAATTTTCGATTCAAAGACTTTATTGTCGAATAAGTTTGTTATTCGTTAGTAATCTTCAAATAAAAATTGATTCGGAAGTGAAGCCTCTTTTCTCAAAATAAATTGCCTCTCAAATCAATAATAGTAACCAAATTGCGAACTAATAAGTATTGTGCCTTTCCTTGACTCAGTCCAAATTCTTGATCGCTTATAATCTTAGGAATTCCTCGTTTGCTATTCATTTCACGAAATTCCGACAAATTCTGTCTAATGTCTAACGAGACGATCGATATTAAAACTCAAGCATTTTATGATACTTTTGATCTCTTCTCTTATGATCTATAGTTTCATATTATTCTGTGCAATATATTCTAGAGTTGAACGAATTGCTAGAATATATATTATAGTTAAATAGGTATTTCATTTTTCATTTCACTGGTTATAAACAGTTATTCCAATATTTCTCTATTATTTCAAACAAAGAATTATTGTCTGGATGTTTGCTTTGACGTCAAATTCCAATGAAAATCAATACCTGGAGCTTAAATTGCCAACAATTCTGGGAATACTAATGAAAAAGTCATAAAAATATTTTTATTTTCCATTTTAGTGTCTTTACATTAGTTGAGTCAAAATCGTTACACAATTTCATTGTTTTTCTCTGCATTTGAATGAAAACAATCGATATGTTTGTTAATTAACACATAAAGTAATTGACATTCAAAGTCAAAGATCAAACACAATATAAGCCAATAAAATAACGGATCTTTTTATTCCTAAACTCATTTGATAAGTGAAAAAAAGTCTCATTCATTATAATCAGTCAATTACTGTCTCTGGATATTTAGGCAAAAACTTAGTTAATATTCAAAACACATTCTTCTTATTGCCATTCAGTTTATTGAATCGATTTTTTCCATTACACACAATTCGTGTCTGTTTTGTATTCTTGGTAATCAGATTTTTCCTATCAGTTCTTTTGTTAGAACACAAAATACATATTTGTATCAAATATTTTGTTTAAATAATCAAAAAAAATTGATTGAATGCAGAAATTAATTAATTCTGGTCTATGGCTCTCCAATCGGATTCAGTTTGAGTTACAATTAATTTTTCAGATTTGTTGTCATCTGTTTCTGAAGAATCGCTGAATTAATTTATAATAATAGGGTTGAAAACTGAGAGTTTATAAGAGAACAAGTAATCAATTATTCAATTAAATTGCAGTTCATTCGCAATAATAATTCTTACTCTTCCCTCCCTTTCCATTCACTATCTGTCATCTCATTTAAATAACTAAAAGCGTAGCGAAAGATCGGAATAATAATATTTTGACATCAAATATACAGACATAACGAAAGTGGAAAGGAATGGGTCTCCGAGTAAAGGCTTCTGTAATATCCGAATATATTTTATATGCAAATCCTTTCATGCAATGCAATAGTAAAACGGCACAGAATTAAGAGAATTATGGGGTTTTCAATCTTGAATTTCATTATCATTATTATAGTCATAAGTTTTGCCATTATTTTCAATGAATGGGAATATTATTTCGATTTTATCTATAATTTATTTTAATAGCGATTTGATGACAAAAAATGATATAATAATCGCTTGGATTTCATTCTAAATCAGTGGTGGCTCTTGATTGAGGCCTTGGTACAAATGGCAACAAATAGTCATAATAATCCATTTCCAATGATTGATTGTCGTCCGCCAATGAGAACTGAGACATGATGTCTGTCTGCTCCATATATGAGGTGTGAGTCTGGTCTCCTTCTTCACTGGGAGTTACAATTTTTACTACGGTTTTCCGTTGAGGACTGGTTATACTGATTAGGAAGAGTGCCATCAAACAGATGACGAACAGCACTATGAGAGCCATTGATGTGTAATGAATAGGAGTTAGTGACGATAGAAATACTCTGAATGTGGAGTACTTTTCATATAAAAACTTATTATTGGTTTTCAATAGAATGAGTTTTAGCGTCAAATTCTGTGCATAAAAGCTCTCAATTCGTAAATATTGAGATCTTAGTGAATGTATCTGTGATTTATTGTTGATATCCAACTGCGGATCGATAGCCAGTCGGCCCTCTCTCACGACTAAGTGTGGTGTTTGTGCTGTCGTCGAGTGAACATAAATCACAGGAATGTTCCTCCAGTTCTCGTATTGCACTTTCATTTTGTAGTTGCTTTCCATCAGATTTAGTACACAAATTGTTGACAGAACTCCGGGATAATTACTATCACTATCTTCACTGTCAGAGCTATCACTTGTTAGGTCTGTGCTATCTCTTGTATCAGATGAGTATCTCTTTTTCTTCATATAATTCTTATCAATCAAATGCGATCCACTCTGAGATAAAACAGAATTAGAGGATTGCAACGCACCGGTAGTCTCAAAACCAACATCTCGATCACTAGTGTCGTATAGATTGTCATTATTTTCTTCAAAGTTATTATTCTTGAAATTGTTATTCTTTTCGCACATTATTAGATCCAAATGTATGACAACTCGACTGACGTTGGATTCAATGTCATAATAGTTACTACACTTACAGTCGATACTAATATAATGTCCGTTATTTTCAATGTCTTCTTCATTGAATAGATTTTCGTTAATTTTGTTGATATCATTGATTAAATTAGGAGCGCCGACACGACCACCAGTGCTCACTCTTCTACTGTTACCATAAATGTTGTTAGCCGTCGATTTTGTCGGATAATTATTGTATTTGTATGAAGGACCGGCCGGACGTAATTGTTTCAAGTAATAATTGTCAGCGTTTAATGAGTTAATGGTATTGTCTTCTGACCCAGGAATGGGTGTCGAAGACGTGACAATCAACTGCATAGTAGTGGGCCGGCAGTGGGGCCTACTGTTGATGAGTACAGCACCAGTGGTTCGTGACAGGGCTACGAACACAAAACAATAATAACGGAAATTAGCGTCAAATAAGTGACATTCGAGTTTGAGATAGTTGTTCAAGGGCAGTTTGAATTCTCGCACGTAATCCAACTTCAATGTATTGGCGTAATAGCGCTGCATATGGTTGGATGTGTAGACCCGGATCAGTCTAATGTACTTGTCATCTGTAATATTAGGTGTAGTCATCAGAATGTCGAATGTGTCCAGACATGGATGGACTGATGGGTCAGTTCGCATATCGATTCTGACGGATTTGCCTGTAATTGAGATTAATGTGAACTATCAAGAATATCGCATACTTTCAAGAATTTTCTTTCCAATTGAAGGTATGTTTTATGCAATCAATGACTCGAAACGAACTCAAGACTCGAATTCATTTAATGACTCAAACAGTTAGAAATCGCTTATATTTTTGATATTCCTATTCGCTGACGACTGCAACAAATCATTAATCATTTCTCACATAACTTGATGTTTGAGTTCGTGTTTTACGGTTTGAATTGAGAGAAATATAACTCAAACTTTAAGACCTTAATTAAATGCATTTTATAGTTTTCGATGTCTTTTATTCGAAGTGTAATTAATTTTATTTTCAGACCAGACATAAGAATCTATTGTTTTAATTGCAAGTTTATTGACTGAGAAATTGTTTTAATGAACTTATTTTCTAAGGGTTTCTACACTCAAAACAATTTATCAAAATCTTGAACTACTCTTCTGTTGATAATTCAAAAATGATTAAATATTTTCTTTCATTTCGTATAAGTTATGACATATTATTCAAAACTTGAAAGTTTAGAGAAAAATCTCATCTTTTCTGATGTCTTTCAAAACAAATTTTATTGAATATTAATTTTTGTCAAAAAAATACACAAACAAACGGAATATGTTCTGAAGCCGTTGGGAACAGGAAAATGGATTTTCTGGCGGAAATCTGCCCTTGAAAGTAGTCCTCTGTTTTTGACTTTGTATATACTTTATATGTCAGAAGTTTGCTTCAAATACTGCTTTGATTTTAGTTACTCTCAAAACATAAAAATTTAATCAGAATTTAATGGAAACATACCGTAAGTGAGCGCAGAGTGAGTGAGGATTTGTACCAAAAACAAACTCAAATGAAAATAAGTCGATAGAAATGTTGTTGTTTTGCACAATCGATCCATACATATATACAGACAAACAGTCTACCAGTGGCTGTGTTTCATGTGATACCTGAGCCGTGGATGGAGAGTTGTGTGAAGAAGCTGTGGATCATTTCCATTGCAAACACATGACTAATGCATTGCAAACAACGGCAGAGCACTCCTTATGAATGTGTGATGTATGCGATGTCGAGCAACGTTTTTCTGCTCTGGTATAGCGATCAGAATGAACTCATTCTTATGTAAATCTTATATAACACGAGATTTTTATTCCAATGAATAAAAAAACTCATTAACTGCATGTCAGTGCTGTGCTCTTCACACACTGTCAGAGAGAGTGGAGGGGAACTATCACTCTATTAGTCGGTGCGAAGAATACTATTTTCTAAGATTCACTATTTTGCGGCTCAAGAGATAACAGAGTTTATCATCAGTTGAGACAAACAGTTATATAACTGGCGATGCGGTGCACACAACAAACATACAAAAAGCATGAATTGGAAGCACAAGTAGGGAGAGTTAGGCTGTGCTGAACTGTGCGACACTCACTCACACATATTACCTCTATTCGCAACCACACCTGTCGTTATTTCCAGTATCGGATCGATAATCACGAGAGTCGAGGCATCGAATAGAAGTGCGCCAATAGTTCCCAAAAACGCGACACAAACACAACTTTAGCAAAATTTTTGATCAGACCCTTCGCTCTTTGCCTCTGAGCTGTGATGGGTGAGGAGATTCTCGATAAATATTCATTTATGAAAATTTCGTCGAAACTTACAGTAAAATAACCAATCACTTTGAAAATCTTATCTTATCATGCGCATAAACTTTTGTATGTCAGCACATCTTGAATTCCACCAAGATATAATTATAATTGATGAAATGAACATGATCAACACTTCAATTACCTGATAGAAGCTTATAAAAATAATGATGATTATGTTTATTCTAGTATTTTGCAATAGACAGCACATACACCCTTGACAATCAATTGTTTGTTAGTATAATTTTCATGGCAGTTTGGCAGACAATTCCATTTGGTGTAATTTGATGGCTTTTGCCTCCCTTCCCTCTCCCTTTTAGGCTTTCCACAAATGAACTGGCAGTGAATAAACAATTATATTCCTCAACATTTTCATCGCACAAACGCATCAATATTTCATTTAAATCTTTGGGTAAATATAAACAAATAGAAGACTGTATTCCATAACCTTTTCTGAGATAATATTTTTCTTTTCTGTGAGTCTTATAAACGATTCGTTTGTTTGTATGAATAGCTTTGAATTGAAACTTCTTTCTGTAGAGTTCATTATGTGAGGCCTCACTCTATCCATACGTTCATCCCCTCAGAGCCTGTCTTATACAAGAGATCTGCCAATTGTTAGGAGAAGTGTTCAATCGAGGCATCAGAATGTGATTCACTATTGATTTTTAATGATAGTTAAGCACAGCTCTGATGGGCTGAGCGCTCAACTTTTGCCAAATCTTTGATACTTAGCTCCTATTTAGATGTTTAACACTTCGCAACGTTTAGGAAGTTTTTATTTGACAAAAATGCTATAAAATGTTTTAACTCGGATTTAACGATAAATCGATTCTTGAATTCACTTTTAAGCACAGAATGAGATGAAGTCAACTTTAAGTTAAAGATTGAGTTAAAAATACTTTCTAAGGTTATGTCAATCTCTTCACTTTTATTACTTATTTTTAAAGAAATTGAATTTTATGTTCACTTTTTTCATTATATCAAACCTTCACTAAAATTGTGAGCAAGCTCCAATGACTTTATTAAAGAACCAGATAAATCTAACACGATGAATTTAATTTCATCAAGCTCTAAGTATATTGCAATTTTGACTACATTTTTTGAATGTCGAGGCTTTGATTCATTGCGAGAGACCATAGAGTGGGAGCATATTTTCAACACAGCATCAATACCTCCCTTTGTCAACCCCTCTATTGTTATTATATCTTCTCATAAATAATTGAATTGGGAATAAATGATCGACATTTGAACATACCTTTTATTCTGTGCAAAATTGTGTTTTACTCAGAAGTCGATTCTTTCCAATAATATTTGTATGAATTCTATGATTTAATGGACGACTTTTGTAATAAAACCCAAAATTAATTTTATTTTACGAATGCAATCAAAAATATAATATAAAAGTGAAATATAATAGCGTAGAAAATTCAAAGATTATATTTCTTCTTTGAATAATCTATGAAAATAATACTTACGACAGGTTTTTGTATAGAAGTAGAGATTTTCACTCAACAGTTATGCAAATCATTAGAATAACTGCTTTAATGAATTGAAAGGAAGGGAATAATAGAGCACTTGTTTAGTAGACTTCAGTTTTGACTAACAAAACATATTTTAGGGTTAATTTTGGCTTCAATTCAATGGAAAATCGCTCACAAAATGAATAAATTATTGGAATTTCAAAAAGAAATTATTTTTATCAGTTTTTAAATAACAATATTTGATAACAAATAACAAAATAATTATTTTAAACAAATATTTTGCGAATAAAACCAGAATTTTGTCAAAAGACATGATTTGTTTATAAATAAAGTATTTAGAATTTGGACAACCATTCAGTGAAGACCACAAATCATGTTCTCAGGAACTGCAACGTCTGTCAAATGAAATCAAAATATGGCAATCAATTTGAAAATTTTCGATAAATTACCCATCATTTTGGGTAAATCCAGATTCAGATTAGCCATAACTTTCAAGAATTCTTCCTTTGATTTTGTGAGCCTTGGATTGAATTTCTTTTCCTCGATTATTGTAGACATCAACTGTCCCTTATAGTCATGAGCCGGGAATACTTTGCAATCGTCGGGTAATGTAAACAATTTGCTATGAATTGAGTCATACAATTGACTCGAATCGCCTGAAAAGTTGATTATAAAACGAAAATGACTGCATTGAAAGTTGTACCTTGTTGAAAGTCAGTTCGACCACAGCCTCTGATCAAGAGAGCATCGCCGGTGAATACCATTCCATTATCGGCATCCAAATAAGAAACACATCCAGAGGTATGTCCTTAAAAAGTTGTTGAACAGAATTATAATGTTTGATGCAATTGATTAATACCCGGAGTGGACAACACTTTCAATTTGATATCACCGCAAATGATCTCATCGTTGTCTTCGACTTTGATATCAGCTTTTGCTCCGCTTATGGCAGAGATTATACTTTTGACGGACAGAACGGAAGGGTTTGCATTGAGTTTGGTTTTAATCAGACCCGAGCCTGTGATGTGGTCGGCGTGAACGTGAGTGTTGGCCACGTATTTCAACTTTCAACAAAGTTTATACAGTTATGACCTTGGTTACTGATAACTAAGCTTACTTTTACTCCAATTTCTTCAACCAATTGGATGTCCCGATCGACTAATTCTAGGACTGGATCGATAAGAATAGCCTCTTTTGTTACAGTGTCAGCCAATAGATAGGTATATGTGCATGATACTCTATCGAACAACTTGAAGAATCAAGGTGTTTTAATGCATTCTAGTTAAAAATTTTGAAGTGAGATTCAATACCTGACGAAATAATAATCTTTTACTCATTTTCAACAAACTTATAAAAAGTAAATAAATATATTGAAAACAATTTGACTGAAAAATCAATATTTTTGTAAATGTTTTGAAACTATGAATAAAACTATTAATTAATACAAAACAAAACAAATTGTCTTCATTTCAATGAGATATCACATTAACACAATGTTAAGGTCAACAAAATTATCAAATTTCCATTCAATTGAAATACTGTCAGTTATTTTCGTGAAATTATTTCACTAATTATTTCCAATCAAAATGTTCCGGATTTTATCATTTGACTAAAAATGCGATTTCATTCAAATTATTGCAATATTCAGACATATATTTCAATATTTTCGAGTATTGATAAGAAATTATTGCTGTCAATTAGCCTTAACAATTTAGTTTAATATCCATGGAAATTACCAAAATAACCTTGATAAACAATTTATTACAGCGTAAATAAAAATACATTATTCTAATAAATAATGTCAAATATATTAGACTCCCCCTAAACTTCTAAACTAGATTAAACGAATTAGAATCTTTCTGATACAAGATGAAATATTATAATTATATTATATCAATGATAAATTGTTCAAATCTATCTAGCTTATTAACAAAACAACAAATTCTTTACTCAATGTTAACGTTTATTATGAATGAACTCAAATGTCAACAAAATCCTAAACACGTGTTTTTGTTGTCCTTTTAATTAGTAATCATTTAAATAAAGTATTAATTAATTAGTTAATCAAATCATAAGTTTAATCAATGGGAAGAAGAAAGAGAAAGGTATTAACTGTTTAAACCTGTTGTGTATTGTCTGAAATGACTTCAAATATTGTCTTTAGTCAAAATCTAAGGGAAGCGGCGAAGAACCGGAATCGCTGACCAAAGCTCCGCATTCTTTTGTCATCAAAAGAGGAAAAGTCGGTAAAAATGTCAACGAATTGATGAATAACTTTCGACAAGTGATGGAACCGTTCACTGCTATGAATCTAAAGATTAAGAGATATAATGTGGTCAAAGACTTTGTTAACATCGCTTCCAGTCTTAATGTCACTCATTTGGTGATATTCACGAAGACAAACAAAGCTTCATATCTTAGGTTATGTCGCGTTCCTCGCGGACCAACTCTGACCTTCAAAATAGTGAATTATACGCACACTAAAGACGTTCGGTCGGCCCTCAAGAAGCCTCTCGTCTATTCAGGACTGTTCCAGTTATCGCCACTTCTTGTGCTGAACGGCTTCAGTGGTGAGGAAGAGTTGCGAATGAAGTTAATGACATCGATGTGGAGGAATATGTTGCCATCGATTGACGTGAATAAAGTCAATTTGAATACAATCCGTCGCTGTATTCTTCTTAACTACAACTCTGACACTCAGTTAATAGACTTCAGACATTACGCCATTAAAGTGAAACCCGTCGGTCTGTCCCGAGCCGTCCGCAAATTGATTTCCGGCAAAAAGATTCCCGATTTAGGACAGTATAACGACGTAACAGATATGATGGGTAAAGACAATGCTTTCACAGAATCCGAAGGAGAGGCCGATGAAGTCGAACAGAACAGACACATAACACTTCCACAAAAGATCAGTTCCCGAGGAAATATGGTCAATGAGAAGAGTGCCATCAGGTCTGGACATTAGTAACAATTGAGTTAACATTATCTGACTTTTGTTTTGTTGGACAGACTCATAGAATTAGGTCCTCGACTGACACTCGAACTCATCAAAATCGAAGAGTCAATTATGACCGGAGAAGTGATGTACCATAAGTTTGTCCACAAGACTCAGGTAGAGGTCGAGGAACTCAAACATCTGAAACAACAGAAAACACATTTGAAATTATCCCGAAAACGACAGCAAGAGATGAATGTCAAGAGAAAAATGACAGCAAACCAGAAAAAAATCAAGAAGTCTTCAGATAATGACAATAATAGTGGTGATGAAGAAGGAGATGACCAGGAAATGCAAGAGTTTGAAAAAGATATCAATTATTAGATTTAGACTTTTATTTAAATTTTTTATTGAAATGAATTTAAAGCAAACGGCGCTCTAATTATGAATTGTATTAATGTTTATCTAATTTACTGATTTAACTGATAAATGGATCCATTTTCATGTCAATCGACTCACTTTTTGGCAATTTTTCTGTCAATCGAAAAACGATATCATTGTTTGACTTCAATTCAATTGTTTGCGAATCAATACAAACAACATCTGAAAGGTTTTCCATTCATTTATTACAATAAATTCAAAATTGAATCAAACATTAAAGTATTGGAAATCTATGTCTAGTTATGAAGAAATGGTTTATTATATTCATTGAAAAATCAAAACCGAATAAAACATTTAACTATCAATTAATGAGTTTTCAATTCAAATAATTACTTAAATGAGTGGTCTTTACATCAAATGAGGGGTTAATTACGTGAATATTCAAAGTTTAAGGCAAAGCGATTCCTTTCTTTCAGTACTTTTCTGTTGAGTCTCTTTGGAATATATTTTCGGCACAAAACTCTGGCCAAACCACTCCTGGTGTGGATTGAAATGGACACAATTTTTGGGCAACTTTTAATAATTTGGTTCTCAATCCGTTTGAAATTTGAATCTTTGCCGACAGCTTTCAATTCGATTGTTTCCAGGCGTGAGAGTCGGCTCAGAATAACACCGATTTGTTTCGCATTCTTTGCTTCTGTTTTGGGGTTTAATTTGAATAAATTCCAAATTTGCAAACATTGGAGTTGAGGTAAATTAGTGTCAATTCCTTTAAATGTTTTCTCATTTAGTTTTATGGCTCTTCTGATTCCAACACTTAAATGAGTTATATTTGAGAAGCCGTTGAATATTTCGAAACAAAACATTTCGAATACATTTTCTATCTTTAAATCAATCTTTGAATCGATTATAGGCTCGAAAAATAAGTTCAATCGTTTCAAACTCTTGAATGCCTTCAATGGAGACAATGATTGTCTCATTTGTGAGATATCTTTCAAATTGATTTCAACACTACAATCAATGCTCTTAAGATTTGGACAATTGTTTGCCATTCGTTGCAAAGAATCCGAGAATTTGTTTAAATCGAAACAAAAATAGGTATGAATTTTAAAATGAATTAAATTCTTGAGTTTTGAGACATTCATCAGAACTTTATTGACCTCTTCTTCATCGTAAGAGTCAATTATTAGACTCAAAAATCGAAGAGTTTTGAAATTCATAATCAATTTGTGGGCCAACTCTTCCTCTCCTTCAGAGATATTAACATCCAATTTCTTCAAATATTCAAACTTCTGCTGCAGAAGAATATCGAGTTTTGAAGAGTCGATAGACTTTAAAAGCAATTCTTCGATATTCGGGAAAGACTTTAAAGCAATCAAATTCTCATTTGTTTTAATCCAATCAAATGATTGTAATTTTGATCCAAATTTAGTCTTAAACTCATTGAAAGTGTCGTCACTTATCTCATCCAACGGACAGATTATTTCAACCAAATTATGACAATATTTGGTAATCAGACGAATGCTTCGATTATAACCATTCCAACGACGCTCTGAGTTATATAACTCAATGGATCTGATGTTCGGACACTTCTTCAGCAGTGACTCAAAAGATTCCAAATCGAATTCATTCGCTTTCATTAGATTTGTTTCAATTCTTTCGGAACAACGAAACGGTCCTCTGATTTGAAGATCAGATTGTTTCACAAATACAGTCCTCTGGAACTGTTTGGACACACATTCGAGTGTGAGTTTGTCTTCGAGTGACAAATACTGGAGAATAACTTCAGACAAATCATCGCAAATGCGTTCAGAAAATGATTTTCTATTTCGTGAAACACTTAAACAAGTCTTCTGTCTCTTTTTTAAAGACATTTTGATTATCAAAAGACAATTGAAATTAAATAATATTTGACTGAAAACTAAGTAAACGAAAGGATTTGAAAGAATGACTCAAATCATGTGAAAAGGGCTCAACTTTTTGATTGATAGTTGGGGTCAAAGTCTGAGTCGAAGACAACAATCAATTGTAATGTTGTTTATGAATGGCTCGTATTTAAAGTTCCAGCTGTTAAGTAGTGGACAGTATTGGAGTTAAAACTATAAAATCATTTTTTAATTAATCATTTGTCGATTGAATGCGTATTTCGTTATCAAATTGATTACAAATTTATGATATTTTGTCTTAAATTACATATCATTTGTGTGAAGAAGTGAAGAGACGTCTAAGAAGTCAATATTAAACAGAAAAACAGCCAAACATTTGTCTGAAAACAACAACAACATTGAAAACATGTCTGCAGTCGAAAGGAGTTCCCAATTAAACCACAATTCAGTTGATATACAAAAACTGTTTGATTACAACCGGTATTCAAATTGATTGCAATTTAATATTCAATTTCTGTTTCATTGGATTTGTCTTTTGTTTTGACCACAGATTCGACAAACAGTTGGATTTGATGTTATTTTTACTCTACTTTCCATTGGGTTTATGTCTGTTAATAATCCGGGTATTTATCGGTTTACACGCATTACTTGTCGCCAGTCTTATGCCGAAGAAGTCTTCAATCAGATGGTATGCAAACATTGAGACAAATGTCTGTTTTTGAGCCAATTTTCCTCTTCTGAAAGCTACTGATCTTATCATTTGTTTGGTTTTTCCCTTAATTTTGGCTCTAATTTGGATTTTATTTCACATATTTCTTATCTTTTCTTTAAAAATCTTAAATCTTTTGGCAATAAATTAGTTTTTCTTTTGTTTGGTTCGCAAATGAAAGCAAACATTGATTGAAAGCAACATTTATTTAAATATTTAATAGATTTCTAATGAATTAAATATTAATTTATTTCTAAATCCAATGAATAAACAGTTTTTAACTAAATATTTATTTTAATAAAATTCAAATTCGAGTCACAAAACATTAAAACCTGTTTTTGCAGAATATTTGATGTTTTGTGACTTCAATGCAATCATTTTTAAACTCAACTTCCGATTGATTTTAACGTTTGTTTTCTTTAGTTTTATTTTGAGGACAATGTGTGGGGTTTTGGGAATTGTGGTCAGAGAAGAGAACGCCTCCATTGACATCAAATCAAAGACAAGAGTTATAATCAGTAATCACATCACAAATATCGATCACTTGGCCGTAGATCTGGTCCTTCCCTGTATTGTTCCGGGTGTGTGGGACCTTCCCAAGTATCTCAACTGGGGGCTGGGCTTTCATGATTTCGGTGTTAAACAGGGAAGGGATGTACTCATTGAAAACGTCAAAATGCATTTAAACTCATCTGAAGGTCCGATTCCAATCCTATGCTACCCCGAAGGCGCCACCACTAATGGACGGGTAGGCCTTCTCAAGTTTGGCAGTTGGCTCTTCACAGTCGACTGTCAAATGCAACCCATTTATATCAGTATATGGCGTCCGACACCCATCAGAATATCCCCCTCTGTATTGGGCAGTCGCTGGTGGTCTGACCTCTTCTGGTTTTTGGTCGTTCCCTTCACTGTCTTCACAATCAAGTGATTGAAACATATTTTTTGTGAAAATAATTGACTTTTATTTGATTTTTTGAAAGATATTTACCGATCGTTAAAAAGTCTGAAACCGAAACTCCAGAAGATTTCGCCAAAAGAGTGCAACAAATGATGGCCAATACCGTCAATGTCTGTCCCACTAACTTCACAGACCTCGACAAAGTAGAGTTGGCGAAGAGGCTGTTCCACAATTCCATTTCACAATCGCGAGAAACACAGAGAATACGGACACAAACTGCTGTTCCGAATACGTCTGTCTCTTCTGTGGTGACAGCCGTCCGTAGCAGAGGTTCCGCACAATTGGAGGAAATGGCGCGTAAAGTAAAAGAAGTCTTACCTCAGGTGCCGACCAGTGTTATTCTCAA
The DNA here is from genome assembly GCA_034693445.1 of Edwardzetes edwardsi. Lineage (NCBI taxonomy): Eukaryota > Metazoa > Arthropoda > Arachnida > Sarcoptiformes > Ceratozetidae > Edwardzetes > Edwardzetes edwardsi. The sequence goes on from JAQFXL010000306.1 coordinate 23,241, forward strand.
AGACATTAAAGTGACCACAAATGTAGACGAAACCATTACTCGTCTATTGGACGGCACCGTCACTTATGTGGCCGAACAGTTGTCCCCAAAAAAGACGATACAAACCCTACAGAAGAAGTCTTCAGATGTCTCGTCTGACAGTTCTTATCTTTCGGCCGTCAGTTCGAAACCATTTTATTGCGGATCAAAAACGTTCGGTAAGAACGCCAACGAACGCACCAAATCATATAAAGAGCGAAAGGAAGCCCTCATAGAGGAGGCGCGGCGCCGGTATCTGGAAAAACGGGCTCTACTTAACACTACTGAAAACGAATCCACTAATTGATTAAAAATAGGGTTTTGTGTCACTTCGCGACCATTGCTATCATTGATTACGACTTAAGAATTAGAAACTCTTTTCTTCGCCTATTCTTCCTCTTCTTCTTCGATAGTCTTAACGCTCAATAATTTTCATTCTTTTTTAATATTCAGTAAAATCTAAATTTGTTTTTTTGCTTCAAAAATATTTATTCATAAGTTTAATGAAACAACTTTTTGATCGACTTTTAAACCAACTTTTGATTTGTAAACAAACTCTAAATCAGATAAATATTTGTTTTTATTACTTATTCTCATCCCTTGTTTTTATTATTACTTCAGGAGTTTTAAAACCAATTAAATTAATTTTATTTATATATTCATTGTTTTTATGTGTGGAGAGAGGGTAGGGGAGAGAGAGAGAGAGAGAGGGAAGGAGAGAGAGAGGGAATGTGAGAGAGAGAGAGAGAGGGAATGTGAGAGAGAGAGAGAGGGAAGGAGAGAGAGAGAGGGAAGGAGAGAGAGAGAGAGGGAAGGAAAGAGAGAGGGAATGTGAGAGAGAGAGAGAGAGGGAGAGTGAGAGAGAGAGAGGGA
>JAQFXL010000307.1:0-24129 GCA_034693445.1 Edwardzetes edwardsi
TTTATAACTTGTATAATGTATTTGATTCATGCAATTCATTCACTTCTATTGATTGACATTTTTTTTTGAATAATTCATAAATAGATTTCTAAGAAAGAGATCACAAATTCTGATTGATTTCTAAATGAAAACCATTTGAAAGACACTCTTTTAGAGATATCGATCAGAATGAGTGATGATCAAGGCATAGATAGGATGACCATGAACTTTGTGCCTCGAAAAACTGACCTAATATGTGACCTAGTACCTAACTCATGAGAACGCAGTTGTATTTACACAAAATCCCAATTAAAAGCAACAAATATTTGCACAAAAATGTCATAATTTCTGACTTTTTAATTAATGTCATCGCATGTGATGATTGAGAACAGTTCAAAAGCTATTGCATGAATAAGTGAACTAGTCTAATTTAAATTGAAATGAGCATGAAAAAGATTATGTAGATGCTATGCAAGGGCTGATTAGCCACAGACTACTAATTGAAAAACAAATGAGCGATACTTCCTTACAACAAACCAAATAACAAAAGAGATTTCAATAAATCAAAACAATTTTGTCGGCATTTAATTGAAAACTCAAATATTTATGAGAAAAAATAAGTTTTTGATATTAATATTCATAATTATTATGATAAGAAAGGTTAAAATGTTAACAAAAGGAGCAAAAAAATCAGAGCAGTTAATGAACCACAAGTTGATTATGACTGCAATCAGTAGCCGATTGTCTACTATCTTGGAAATACCAAATGTTATGCTAATTAACAGACTCTCTCTCTCTCTCTCTCTCTCTCTCTCTCTCTCTCTCTCTCTCTCTATCCCTCTCTCTCTCTCTCTCTCTCAAAACCAATCGATTGTTATCTAAAAAGTGGCAATAATTTGAGTCACGAACTTTAGTTTGTCTTAAGAATTTTCCCATTAATTAATAATTCAAATGAGAGACAAAACAATAACTACTGAAAAATTCATTTGAATGCAAACTATGGCTAAACTCAGAGCAATTATGCCAAGAAAAAAGTGATTTAAATAATATTGTTATTAACAACAAAACCAAGTCTTTGATTACTAATCAATAAAAGTTTTAATTAAAAACAGCTTTCATTTGAGTCTCTATTGAGTTAACTATTTGTTTGGATAACTCTTTTCAAAATAATTAACTATTATTTCAAAACATATATCGAAGTAAATGAATGATTGAATCGATAAAAGTGATCGGACTTTCAGTTTCTTTCAATTAATTTACATAAAATTCATTGCAATTTCTTTTGTTACTTTACGTGAGAAATGTTTTTACTCTAATTTGCTTTCAATAAATTACTTTAACTTTCATTAGATTTTTTGTGGTCTCAGAACTGATTACTCAAAAGCAAAATCACAAATGAATTAATTGCAAAAACTATGGGAATTCAAGTAATTAATTAAACGCTCAAATGCTTTAAACAAACAAACAGTTGAACCGATTTTCTTTCGAATTAGACTTTTGATGATCAGATGTTAGGCCCTAAAAGTTAGGCATTCCTTTCTCATTAGGCATTTGTGACCCAGAATCAAGTCAGAGCTAAAACAATGATTATACTCAAACCAAATGCTGGGTTATGTCAAATGTTGGGTTCAGTCGACTATTAGCTAAAACACACAAATCATACGATAAAATGTATATAATTGGGTCAAAATCGGTGTTGATTTTCCACTGAATAAGAAAATCCAATATTTGTTTTTCAATTAAACTGTTCGTGAAATTCGTTTTCCAATTGTTATTCATTTGTTTGGTTCTTAAAGAATTTGTTTGACTTTTCTGTGTTTCAGAGTTTCAATTATACCACTAATTATGTGAAGAAATTCATACAAAACATAGAAAAGCACTTCAAATAAAAAAACCAATATTTGATCAATTATTCAATCTATGAGTTCAATCATTTAAAGGGTTAACCACTTGATATTCAAGACTTGATTGATAATTAAGACTAAGATTTCCTTACGTTTGTTGCAGACGTCAATTGCATTGTATTGTAAGGTATCTCAAAAACAATTTCAAACAAAACGAATAAATTCTTACCTAAAATGAGAAAAAATAATAATTGATTAGAATTGCAATCATTTAATAACAAACTTATAATAAGTGAAAAATTGAGTAATTTTACGAGAAATTAAAATTCAACTTTCATGCATGATTGAAAATAAGTGAGCAATTTTTCAGCAGAGCACTCAGGTAGAAATTCAAACAATGGTCAATATCTTGGTCTAAATGATGGGAGAAAATTTTCAAAGAATTCCTGTGAAATATTCGGATTAATTTGAAAGTCTTGGCCCTTTTATGGGGGAGAGTTCATCAATTTTATTAGACCATACTCTTGAAAAATTTTGTGCCAATTAATTATTGAGTACTTTTTGGGAATAACAATAGATTTTATGCCCGAAAAGTGGCGAACAATCGTTAGATTTATTGTGTAATACATTTGAAAATCCACTTTAAAACTTAAAAGAGTGAAAAATCTACACTAAAATCACGAGTGGATTAAAATAAGGAGAAATTGTTTTCTCAATTCAACACAATTTGTAATTACGTGCAAAAGGAAAACACAATAAAAAAAATAATTATCTCATACTTTGAATATAAGTCTACTCATTGCTTAAGTAATTACAACTAATTTCTGCTCTCAAACAACAAAACACAATACCTTTTAGATTGACTTCAATTCAAAATTGAATGTTTGAGTGAAAAATGTTATGAAATTGAAGCGAAAAACAAAACAAATTAGTCGTTAAATAAAGGAAATTACATTTTCTCTCAAATGTAATGAAGAGCTGAGAAATCATTGAAATTTTGTTTTCTTACATTTTTTTGGGTTAAATAAACTCAAAGAAAATGTGAAATAATTCAAAACTTAATTAAGTTATCAAATCGTGTGAATAATTGATGAGAATTACTGTAGAATTAAATGTTAATAAAATTTTGCTCAATAGCTAGGAGAGTATGATTTGTTTCTTGCAAACTATTTATTCGGTGATTTATTCGCTTCATTGAGAAAAATCCAATCAATTATTCGCTTCATTATTATTGAGTAACTTATTTGATGTAAAAATGAAATTAAATGAGATTTTCATTCAATTTCTTAAGCAATAGAAAAGATTTTGTAAATATTTGATAAAATCTAATCAACAGAAACACAATGAAAGTCAATGAAAGTAAACAGTTTTCAATGAAAATCTTTTGTGAGTCTCTTATATCAAATTGAATTGTTATTAATCGCAATCATTGATTTGAAAATCAAATTCAATTATAAACGAGGAGAAAGTAATTACATTTGCATACCAGCCATAGATTGCATTACAAACTCAATGAAAGTCTACTCAAAGACTGGATTTGATTTACAGTTTTAATCTCACTTCCAATGTCTGAATATAAAAGAAGATAATAATAGTCTTCAGTGAATATCAATGAGTCTTAGGTTCGGACGACTCGTCTAATAATAGTATATAATTCAAAGAAACTAAAAGTTTTACACCTTTTTTGATATCAGACATAAAGAATCACTGAATGAATGTCTAAGAAAACAGTGTTTTCAGAACTAAAATAAAAGAAATTAATTTGAATTTCAAAGCGTTTCGGTTTCGATCCATAGACCGAAAACCACAATCAATAACAATAATTATAATGATTTCGGTTTCAGATCTGATGGCCTTTTAAACACATCCCAAACCCAGCGCACAAACACTTGGTTTCTGTTACCGAAAGCAGAAGAACTCACATTTAAATTGATATTCACTTCAATGACAGATGCGATGGTAATCACATGTAATTCAATCAAAATTTATGCAACTTTTGAGCCGAAAATCAAATTAAATGAACGGTAAAAGCATTGGTAAAATAAATTTTCCGATAGTTTTGTTGCTCATAAAAAATACATTCAGATAATTAGCATAATGTCTGAAACCATACATTTACTCAGCATTTCTCTAATGTTTACTATTTTTGTAAAGATTTTTATTCCGTTTCTTATTTATAAGTGAATAACAAATTCATAGACGAAGAGAGTAATCAATCATTTGTTTTGCAACAGAAAAGGGTTAAGAAAAATGTTTCCCAGAATATCAAAATCAGATAATTTTTTAAGCGAGGAAAAGGTTATTAGTCTTGAAATAAAAAAATCATTTTTTGCTGTTTTGTTATTCATTCAATGCAATGGACTTTAGGGCAAAATTTAATTCTTGGGTAAAAACTGCTTAATTCACAAATTTAGTGGAAAACTGAATAATCATTAAATCAATTTTCGGAAAAATTAATTGAAATTTAAAATTCAAACTAATATTCAGTGATTTTTATCTGATATTAGACAGAATAATTGGCTCGGGAAGAATTCAAGACCACCAAGGCATTACAACAGGGAACTGGCTGATGAAATAATTGAATAACTTGACAGTTTGATACAATTTATTCCTCGACCCTACACTTCCTGAACCTTTTGTTGAATGCAAACAATTAGCGGTTATTATCATTAAAAACTAATTTAGAGGATAACAAAACAGTTCACTTAAAAGGAGACAAATTATAATTAAATCATTACTTTATAGCAAATATTTTAATAGAGAACTTAAACTCCTTTTTGACAGACTATATGACAGTTTTGAATAAACATTTGATAATTAAATATCCATCATATCGGCTAAAATTTGAGTGGTTTTCCCATTAAAATGGCTGACAATTATAGCATTCGCTAATTTGTATAATTTGTATTCAAATGCGATAATCATTTGTTTGAAGTCTATAATAGACTTAATAGACATTAAAGTAAAACTTCTAATACCTATCTCTTTAGACTTTATATTCCGGAACATATGTGCGAATCTTGTGCTGTGCAGTGAATTAAGAAGTGCTCAAAAGACAAAAAGTCTTTTTTCTCAAACAACTGATAGATATTTAAAAGTAATGATTCAATGAATGACTGCATAGACTGTGTTTGGGTTGACATCAAAATGAGGAGTCGTTTCGCTTCTTTAGGACTACGGAAGTGAAGAATTATTTTTTTGCTGCCTTTTAAGACACCGTTAGGCCTATGAATAGACCTCTTCATCAAAAAGCAAATAAATGTGATGTCAAATGGGTTTTACATAATTTAAAACTACATTTATATATGTATTTGTGTTAAGAGAAGAGTTGAATAAAACTCATATTCAAGAAGAGAAGAAAAAGTTTGTAATGAATTGAAAGACTTATTTGAGAACTCAATCAAAAAGTTTTTTTTCAAATGAATATATAAAATGATTATAAAATTGTGAAAAATTGAAAATGAATTTGAATTGAGATTTGAAATTATAAATGTGTGTTAAGAGAAGTCAATGAGTGATAAATAAAATGATTTTCTTTTGATTTAAAGCCATTTTTCATTGCATTGATTGAAAAAAATGATTTTTAATATTTTATCTCTTCGTATAATAAATTGAAAAACCTTTTTCAGTGCATTTCCGGCACACTATTAATAGCCGGATAACTATTTCTGAGCTAATGTCTGATTTGTATTAATCATTAATAAACGAATTTCAAGTAAATAGAGTTTGAAAACTCATTTTTCAAAATGAACAATGCAATAATCAGAATAAATTCGTGAATCACAGCCCTTGAAACCTAGTTTCTCCAATTTTTTGCAGTTTAGGGCAAAACTCAGACAAAAAGACTAAATCAATGAACAAAACAAAACAAAAAGGTTTTTCAGAGCGTCTCGTATTTAAGATTTGATTTTGAAGGTGGAGTCCAAATGGGAAATACATACAATTATTATATTATTTAATATTTAATGAATTCATTTCTGCATTAATTTCTAGATTTTAGTCTCTAATCTTTGAATCAAATCCTTTGAATAAACAGTTTTTTAAACCAAAAATATGTTATTATTTTGATTAGAGATTTGTTTGACTCCCTTTCAAATACAGTTATTTGTGAGCGAAAGCCAGGCTTACAAATCACAGGGTGTATGAGTTTTGAAATTGGTTCAATTTAGGACTTGTTGATGTTTGATAACTAAATCACCGTGAAAAGTCAGAATTCTAACAAGAATCATTTTTCAGAGCTTGATTGTGAGATGAAAAGGCCCTTTTGTGTAACACCTTGGTTATCAATGATTTTATTTCTAATTTTACACAAGTTTTATGTAAAGTAATTCTGATTTATTTGAACGCAATTTTGTTTCTCACAAATGATTCAAACGATTCAAACAAATCTCTTCAGAAACGTATTGTAATAAAAATTGTTAACACATTTAATGGACGTCTCATTTCATCCATTCATTTGATAGTAATTCTTATCCATCAGAATTTGAGACGAATTTATATCCAGAAAAGAAACTCGTATTTCATTATAGAGATATCAAAACTGTCAGATACCAGAAGAAAAGGTATTACTTTAGGAGAGAAAACATTTCATTTGAATTCAAAGTATTATTATTTTTATTTTTGAATAAATTATTTGATAGCTATTTTTTGTGGTGAAAAATGGGGGGAAAATTGAAATGTATTTTATTCTAATTTTTTGCTCTTTTCCTGTGGTTCGCACCCAAACCAATAATAATAAATATCTTGGATTTTATTATTATATTTCCGTCAGTTTATAACAGAATTTCTTTATTATTGTTTTCCCCTCTTTTACGCTGACTTTCAGCCCAACGAAAGACGAGAAAACATTAAACTCATTGCAAAACGTCTTACAAGAGATTACTCTCACATCATATCAAGTATTATATCTTCACAAACGCCTACCCTTTTGTTTGGTTACAGTTTTTGATGCTTTTGTTTCTAAATATTGCTCTCAAAGAATACAATCATAAATATAAAATGTTTTCACTCAAAAAATTAGGACAATTAGCGAATCACTATTTCATTCATTCATTGGCTTATATATAGATTTACAGACTATTTGTTAAAACAATTGAATCGTAAAACAAAAAGTATTTTCTGAATTTGGTTTTCAGTTTTGACCGCTTTATTTGTTTTATGAATGAATGCATTTTTTCTTTGCTTCCCATTAAAAGTACTCTAAGTTTGGAAGTGTTTCAAAAAATCTCTTCACTTCTAATCGTCTTAAAGTCTATTTTGAATTCACAACAAACTAATAAAAAAACATTTAAATTATGGGTTTATTCACTTCTTTGTCGACTGTACTGATTAAATGATATCCAGACCATATTTGAGCGAATTTTGCAACTTTTCGATCACTTGATTGAACAAAAATTCGAGTATAACCGCAAAACCCATTATATTTGTCTGAATAACTGATCAGAATATTAATCGATATCTGACTTCAATATTAAAAATAACGGCTTATAATAGCATTTGTTATAATAATTATCATTCATCCAAATAAACATGAATTTCAAATGAATTATGTGTTTATGAATGCAATTACAAAATGAAAATCTAATCGTTTGACTGAAAAAAACATTGAATTCTTATAAAAATGAATATAAATTATGGAATAATTATTAAGAAAATGATAACAATTATAGTAATTACTATTCAATGGCATTGAATATCAGACATTCCTATTGAGGATTGTGTCGGAAATAACTGTAACGTAGAGCCTGTGATCTCACGGCTTAACCCAAGTGTAAGAAAAACAATTGAGTAAAACTCTGGTGACATAAGACTGCAAAGAATTCCTAGCATTTAATCGAGAGTTCAGCAAAAAAAAAGTCAGTGAATATAAGGATTGCAATAAATAACAATCGTTTATATGTTTGTAATTATCGTTTTGAATAGAAGAACAACGGATTGATTGTATGCTAACCTTTAAAACTTAAAAGGGTCTGTCCTCTGATGTGTCAAACACACAGACAATCAGACACACGAAGAGTGAGATAACAGTTCACCCGAACTATCAAACCATTGATAATAATATGGAAAACGACTACATTTTACTACTTTTTATGAAACGCATCGCTCGTTAAAAGTATTTATTTGTAGACAAAAAAACTACTCTAAGAATATGTGCTTTACTTTTGAATAAAAAATCTAAGAAAATATAAATAACAATAAAAATTAATGAATGAATTGATTGTCTCCTCAGTTGAGGTCTATTGGATGTGAAACTATTCATAAGTAGTTTTGATATCAAATTCTCTTCGTTTCAATTGTTTGACAATAAAATTAATGATCGAAACGATTGTCTCCGAAAGTGATCCAAAAAAATTTCGATAAATTATAACTCGAATAAAACGGTTGAAAAACTCTTGATTTCTCTTCTGACAGATATTTAAGTCAATTTGAAAGGAAATCTACTGCTATTACGATAGTCTACGGACCTATTCTTCCTCATCGGATGATCTCAAAGAGAAGTTTATAGAAAAAATGTTTTAACAAAAAAAATATTAAACCGTTTTTCAGCTATAATTTGATAGATAACCGATAGTTTGGCTCAAGATTTGCAGTCATTTGATTATAGAGTTATACAACAGTTTATAACATATGGATGAATGGATTACTTCCCGATTATATACTCATATATTCTTACAGTTTATTCATTCTGTGCTCCAGTTCTTCTGCTCTAAAGACCAGTGAATGTATAAAAAGTAGTCAATTATTCTTCAATTTTTTACTTGTTTTCGGTATTAAAAGATTTATAATTCATATCCAATGCATTAAAATTGACGATAAATTTATAACATTTTTCGGGCGTTTTATAAATATATTAATCCTTTTTGGAGTAAAAATAAGTTTCTTATAAATTTGGAGTAAAACACAAACAAAAATTGTTTTGTAATTTTGCAGTACTTAATCAAAGATGGATTGAGTCCAGTCACTGATCTTGAAATTGAGATGAAGTCTAACCAAATCTTAAGATATTTTTTTCACGAATTCAAGGGTTAAACAACTCTTTTGGAGAGAAAAAGGATGAATAATAAGAAAATGCAATCAATTGTGTCGATTATCATTGAATGTCAATAATACTGAGTTTTTAAACCCTTTTTATTTGTAATTTTGAGTAACTATTTCATTGGGTTAAGGATTAAATGAAAAATAATTGAAGAGTTAATAATTGATTGCTTTTTTGACTGTAAGGCAAACTGTAATCAAACGTACATTTTATCAGAACACAGCGCCATCTACTTTTGCTTTGCTCAGTTACGATTGTAAAACTGTAACAATTCAACAAGTTCGTTTTGGTGACACAATCTAGATTGTTTCGAAAGTCTTATAAATTAAGGCCATAATTAGAAGTAATTAGTGGAAAATGAAGATGTATTTCATAAATCAAAGCTTCTTCGGAAATGATTTTGAAATTTTTGTCTAAATGTTTGGTTTTAATTATTTTGACCCAAATTTTTGAACAACACTTTTAGAAATGAAATATGAATTCTAATGAAAAGATAATTTTTCGCAATAACTACAGCACTGGATGTGTGAGAAAAGAAAATAATCTCATCTTTTGTTTATAATTGAAACTTAATTAAAGGGATAACATATTATTTGAGTCATTTGTCGGTCCCAAACATTACACAAAAAGACATAAATTTTGTTTTTCGGTATCCTTTGCGGCAAACATTTCGACAGACAAACGGATGGACTGAATGAAGGTTTTTCATAATCTAAACAAATATCAGACTTCTGTGGAAGAGATTTGTTTTTCCGATTCAACAATAAAAAGATTATCGAAAAGTTTGAAATTTTTGATTTGAAACTTTGAAAACTTCCTGTTCTTTTGAATCACCGAAACGATAATAATAAGACATTTCTATAAATAGTGAGAAAGTATTGAATTTTGATTTCTATCGAAATTACTTTTATTTGATATAAAAATGAAAAGCAAAATACAAATGAATAGAATCGGAGAGAAAAAGAGGGGAATGGGAGGGGAGGGGAGGGAGAGAGAGAGAGAGAGAGAGAGAGAGAGAGAGAGAGAGAGAGAGAGAGAGAGAGAGAGAGAATTGACAAAAGTTTTGTTATTGAAAAATGATTTGTATTTTGAAATTTTATTGAAGGAATGAGTTTTTCATTATTAAGACTCACTACTGGAATACCGGTAGTTCTGAGGGTTAGCGAGAGAGGGAAAGACATTATTTTTGCATTAATACTGGTTTTGAATATATTTAGTGTTGTATTGACTAATAGTCAGCAAAAATTTTAAAAAGATTTGGAGATAATATTCATTGAAATTTTGAAAAAAGCGAGTGTCGTATGAATGAGTGAATGGGAATCATATGATCCCTTGCTTTTCACAATCGAAAACCCTATTAATAGATAATCATAACATCAATTCCTATGCACAGAATAACAGTGAATATTATATGACTTCCTCTCTGTTTATAATGAAGATAACAATCAGTTTTAATTCTTTTTGTCACTGAGTTTTGGAAATGTGGCCACAATTGGGTTAATGTCCAAAAATGGTTTGTTTTCAATCCTTTAACAATAGGGCAAAATCAGTGCAAAACGAAACAAATCTCAATTTGAATGCGATTTCTATGCAAATCATGAGTTAATGAAGAGTTTGTGTTACACTTCTGTTGTTATTAAACCTCTACTCCTGGTTATAGAATTCATAAACAATACATTATTTCCCAAAACAAGAAATTAATGGATATTTTAACTAAAAGGTTGAAATAATAAAATTAAAAGAAATTAGCAAATATTTTGGATCAGTTAAGCCATTGAAGACTTGCAAGTCTCTCTCTCTCTCTCTCTCTCTCTCTCTCTCTCTCTCTCTCTCTCTCTCTCTCTCTCTCTCTCTCTCTCCATAATTACTATATTACTTAGAAGTTCTCATTTTTAGTCAAAATGTCAAAAAAATGAATAGTCTTTTGAGTAGTGAAGTAATGGTATACTCAGTATATACTGAGAGACGATCATAAACTTGAAGTTATGCTATAATTTTGATCACATGAGTGAACGCAAACATTTTGAACACAATTTTCTATGGATTCCCAAAAATATTATCGTTATAACTATTATTGTATTTATCGTTCAATGAATACAACGACAGATTTGAATATATGGCTGTGAAGTGGCTATAAGTCTGAGAACACTACTTCTCGCCTAATGTTTGCAGCAATTTATTTCCTGATTTCATCCATTCAGGTATTAAACAAAAACAGTATCGCTTTCAATACTAGTAGACGACAGTAGTAGACGACAGACACATGTATTCTGTCAACTACTGAATAGCAATAAAACAACGAAAATGAAGAGACTGTTTGAACTTCAGAGAGAGAGAGAGAGAGAGAGAGAGAGAGAGAGAGAGAGAGAGAGAGAGAGACCAAACCCAGAGCCAAAGATAACTGTAATAAAAAAAATCTAATGATTTATAAATATTTGAAATAAGATTCAAATTTCGATTTAATGTCTTATAATTAAAAAACGGAAACTAAGAGAACGTTTGCGTTATTATTATTGATTTGAGTTTAATATTTGGTATTAATGCTGGCATTAAACGTCTGTTTCTTATGATAAGCAGAAAATTGTGTGGTTGTGCTCTTCACAGCTCTGGTAGTTGTCAGTGATATCTGTAAAATCTGGTTGCAGTAGTTTTTTATTTGTTTTTATTATTTTAGTATTACTACAGTTCGACATTGACCTCACTCTTTATGAAAAAAGCATTTCGACTCTTTTTCTTACTGAATAAATTTTCTCACGTAGGTGATTTGAAATTTGGCCTTTCAAAAGAAGATGAGCTGATCAAGAGTTGCACCTGTCAAATTAAACTTGGATAAACCGCATCCTTGCAAATGCAAAGTGACATCATGGAGAAAAATTGACAAATTCTCCAACAATGTTCTAGTTGAATTGTTAAATAACTCAAATTCCTTGCTGAAAAATGGTGTTAATTAAGGTTTGAAGCAAAATATTCTTCTATTAACCAAAGAATGTATGAAACAAATTGCAAATTCTTTGAATTGATTGCTAATTGATATTGCATTGCAACATGGCTCTAATGATCTTGGTCATCATTCAATGTAATTTGAATATTACAACTTCTCAGTCATTATTGATTGGTTCCGATTAATCATTGAATACAAAGATTTATTGAATTATAAGATATCTCAGAAGCGAACGAATTTTTGACATTAAAATCAAAGAATAAATTTTCATTACATTTGCGTTTAGAGAGTATTTGAATGAATAATCTTTTTTCACATCTATTTATATCGAAGTAATTCTTGCTTTTAATCACTTAAATATTCAAATGAATATTGAATTAACTCTTTTTTCTTTAGTTATAATAACTTTAATTCAAATCAGAAGTAGTATAACAACAAGAAAAAGGTTTTTAGTCATGAATACAGATATAGCCATAAGTCATATAAACCGAAAATGATTTTAATATTCATATTTCAATGGAAAAAAATCATGAGAGACAGGAATTAATATTTAAAAGATAACTTTGATAGAGTATATAATCAGAGACAGTTAAGCCCTGAATTTGTTAATCTGTTCGCAAACCCGAGAAGTGTTCGCAATAAAAATAAAAAATAAAAAAGTGATTTCAATATTACCGTTAAGTGAAGTGAATTTAAGTCTTTGAAATCAGAATCTAATGAAACATATTTTCAAACATATATTTATGTAAAAAAGAAATGCTTTTGCTTTGGACTCGAAATTGAGATCAGAAATGGTTTTCTTCAATGAACTCAACATTTGACTGAAGAAAATATTCATAAATTTGTTTTAAAATTTACTTCAATTAAATTTCGCAAACATTCAAAACATTCCTTTGAAAAAGAGATATCTCTGACCAGATTTTTTTTCATTAATTTTAATTCTGTTAATGACTCTCACATTGGATTTCACATCAAATTCAGAGATTTATTTCCAGTAAATCATTAAAACTATTCGCTACTGAAGTCATGCTTTTCTCAAATGAGAAAATCTTTTATTAATCTCTTTTCGAAATACTATTTAAAACTATAAATTCAGATCAGAAACGATTTTTTTGCTTTACTTTAAATTAGTTAATAAAATAAGTGATATTAAACTGAGTGCCAAAGAAATTATTGCTAGTTATATATCATCACATTATTATAGAAGTAATTATTTTTAGCTCAACTTTTGTCGACTTTTGAGCTAATGTTTGAAAATGAATTAAAAACTTAATGAATTTCTTCGCAACAAAAACTTAAGGAAAAACGAGTCAAACGTTTGATTGATTTATGGTTTGGATTGGATTTAATGTTTTGTGGTAATCAGACGGCTCTCCAGAGAAAAAAAATGCTGGTTTTTAGGCATAAGAATGTTTAAAATATCGGTTTTACACAAAAACAGATTCAGTGCTAAACGAAAGGATAGAATTAAGTTCAGCGCAAAAAACTTGATTTTCTTCAATAGATCTTATCTTGAATTTTGTGTTTATAATCGATAATATCGACAAAACCTAATAAAAATTTAAAAACTTAAGCAAAACCCAAATCTCTTGAAACTATTTCTAAAATAATAATTATTTTGAATTAAATTCAGATAATTTTTGCTTATTTATTAGACAGTAATCCAGTTCAGCTCAGGAAACAGCCCTCAAACAGCTGAGCCCAAGATTAGTTGGATTCCAATATTTATTTGATTTTCTAAGCGATAACCAAAAATAAAATACTCTGTGATTAGCATATAGTCACTCATCGAAACAGTACGTAATGACGTACTCAATGAAATGGGCATTGGTTGCGAAAAAGACCCAGGAAACAGTGTCATATTACGGAATTTAACCCGAATGAATTATTTTCATTCGGATAGAATTTACTACTAATATGGGCTTTACATAAGGGATTATCAAAGTGTTGGGTCTCATCCCTGACCGTACGTACCAATTGAATGGATGCCAATATAGAGTATTATGTCTTCAATGAACCTGACTTTCGAGTGACGACCACTTGAATGGCAAAAAGATTTAGCAATAATTTTGTTTCTCATTTGAAAATCTAGATTCCGGATATTTTTTGCTCATTTGAGACATTTTAATGGGAAAATGTATTTTATTTTTGGTCCTCCTATCAAATCATATGTGTATTGCGATTAAAATAAAATAAAATTCTTCAAAGGATTTATTGATAGTTGAAATCAAATAACTTTTTTTTGTTCACTACTTATACATAAATAATCAGTTATTTTAATCTTCATCTCTGAAAAAGATATTCAATTGAAATACGAGTCGATTGAAGGAAACGTTTAATATTTGTGAACAACTTCTTTGCAACCATTTCCTAAATCAGCAAAAATTTTGGTTTCAAATCATAAATAAAATAAACAAATCCTTGGAAACGGATTTGGATGGAAATGAAACCCAGAATAAAATTCCAAATATTTTCTCAAAACTAGATAAATAAAATTCAAAAAATTGTAATCAAATCTGTGGTTGTTTTTCAGCGAAATTTTATTTCAAAAGCAAACTTTGAGTTTCCGTTTCCTTTTATAACAAACTTATTTTTGGCAAATATTTCAATAAATATGAGCTGAGAATTGAGTGCTATTTCTGATGGTTTATTATAAACGATTTGCTAACAATAAACAGTTATTTAGACCAGTGTTTAGTCTAATGTGAAAATCCAATAGAGAACAGGATATCCTTCACTATATCCAAGTGTATACTCAGATATATCCTTTTCAATCAGAGCTGATTTCCTATGAAATAGTGTTTCAGCGATAATACCATTCAATAGGCATTAGTTTTTGTAATAATTTTCGAGCAGAAAATCGCGTTTAAATCGCATTAAAAATTTTGCGAAACGTATCCAATGGGATAAAAAACTAGACTATAATTCCCTTTAAATGAGTTTTTTGTTATCGAGCACAAAAAAATCCTTTTGAAGTCCTGACGCAAAAATTTAGTCCAGAGTTCAATAGCTTAGAGACAGAGAAATAAGAGAATAAAAACATTTTTTTCGCAAACTTGTGATATGTCCTGAAAGGAGACGAATGTCACAAATCTATTGGATATAATTTGAGAGGTTGTGCATAAAATGTTGTTTTAATTAGAAGACAGACTCAAATGAATTGGTTGAGCGCAAGTGTTGTATCCCAGGGTTGAATCAAGAATTTGCTGAGAATAAACATTGAACTCTTATGCAAAGCTCCGGATAATTACGAATTATTATAATTATATTGAAATTCAAAGCCTTTTACTCCTCGAGAGTGAGTGAAACGCAGATCCAAAACAACAAGTTTTGAGTGAAAAATATCTTTTGCTACTTATATGAGACAATTAATAATAATGGACTTGCATTCAGTGATGGCATTAAAAGGTTTCCCAGTATTTAAATAGCTCTCTCTAAACCTTAGCTGAGAGCAGGATCATTTAGAGGCTGCAAAAATACTTAGCATATAATTTGTAAATTACAGACTCGAATATACAAACAATTTGAATATTCAGTAGAAAAAAACTTACCTCTCATTTGATAATCATTTGAATGAATACAAAAATTGTAATTCAATTGATTTCTTCTCAAAACTCGTCTTATGTTTGCTTTTCCTATTCAGTAGACTATTCTTTGATGTCTGGACTCAAAGTTCAATAAAAATTTTATTTCAATTATTATTAGATTTCCGGAATTCCTAAACAAACCAATCAGTTGTTTTGTGATTTTCATTGAGATATAAATGTTTTAAAAATTCATTTTTCAAATGCATTTCAAATATTTCTCAAACAAGTATTCAGTCAACAAATTATTTGAATGCCTGTAGAATGAGATGTAAATACTTAACGGGCACTGGTATATGATGCAGAGCACAGGCAGTTACATAAAGGCAATACTTTCAATGGGCAGAATAGATGAGGAAGAGTTAACCATTAGTAGCGGCAATTAGAGTACTAAAAAACACATAAGGGTTAGGGAGCGCACTGACTGTTGAGAAGAGGAGAGAGCCGTTAGCTATCAATCTCTCGGGAAATGAATGTTAAGATACGAATGAATAAGAAAAAGAAAAAACAAGAATCATATGAATGCCTATCTCTTCGGTTATGTTTTGCTTTTTATTCTTCTAGTGTTCAGCTCTTGACGGCGATCATCACCGCTTGGATTCAACTGATTTACATCTGAAGGCTCTGTGCTATGGCTTTGGTTACCGGCAATGATAATGACTGTACAGACAGCCAATCAGTTATAGAAATGAATGCTAAAGAAGAAGATTTGAATTTTTATGAGAGAGAGAGAGAGAGAGAGAGAGAGACCATGGGAATTCCAACACACATTCGGAATACAAATGTTCTTATTATTAGCAAAATAGAGATACAGATAGGAATCAAATAATTTTATTATTATTTTGAAATTATGTTTAGTATTACTGTTATGTTTTGGTAGCGATTCGTCTCTTATTTTTTGGATTCTCTACTCTGTTATCACTAATAAATAAAATTAAAAATAATTAAATCATATTATCTCTGAAG
This sequence comes from Edwardzetes edwardsi, assembly GCA_034693445.1. Classification (NCBI taxonomy): domain Eukaryota; kingdom Metazoa; phylum Arthropoda; class Arachnida; order Sarcoptiformes; family Ceratozetidae; genus Edwardzetes; species Edwardzetes edwardsi. Next base: position 16,351 of record JAQFXL010000307.1, read on the forward strand.
ACTGAAATGCCTTTTCCAGGAAATACATATATCGAAAAGTAATTTAGATATCTATCCTTTCCTCTATTTTAACACATCATTCCTTAATAGACATGAAATGCAATTAAGATCTCTCATTGTTTTGCTTTTTTTGCAATATTTGGTTACTCGAGTCATACACCAAATCAATGAACGAGAAATGGTATCACAGTTTGAATACAAAATATCAGTCAATTGGTAACTATTTTTTGTTATGAATATTATTATAATTCAATATATGATAAATGATTTCTTACAGTAAAGTCACGAAAGTCTGCGAAAATCATTATTATTAGTAATTTATTAATACTATTGCAATAAAACAACTTCTGATTCAACGACAGAATAGATTTGATTTTTTATTAGATCCTCACGTTTTGCATAACCATTATTATTATTATTATTATTTTTACCCACTATAACAAAATTGTGTCAATCATTCATAGCTTTTAATCAGAAATATCCATTTGAAGTGCTCAGGGCTTCCTATTAGATATAACCTAGTGCCTCTAGTAGACATAAAATGTAAATTTTGCTAATTTGCCTAGTTTACCTAGCCTATTAAATCGAAAAGAATGACCAAACAGTTGATAGCAAAAATGGACCATCTAGGAATTGATCAAGACAAAAATGTCTCTGAGGAGAGCTTGCGCATCTTTGATTCAAATCCAATCATTTCTTGATTAAAATTAGAAAATATTCTTTTGAATATTGAGTTCATTTCACAAATAAAAAGAAACTATTGATTAGAAAATTGAATTGAGTTTTAAATTAATTGATAGGAAAACGAATAAAATAGACTAATGGATAGGAAGTGAATATAAGGAACAGTGAGTAACAACGAGCAAAAACTTATGGCAAACCATTTCTTCACTTTTAATACTCTATTTTTTGCAATGAAATAAAATCAAAAAATAAGCCAGACTTCAGACGAGTCGTAAAGAAATCATAACTAGGAATACAATAACATCGGAAGTAATGATCCGTAAGTTCTGGTATACAAACGGAAAAATTAGTGAAAAAATTGTCTGAGAAATAAAATTCCACCAAAAAAAGACAAATTTTTTGTCACATAATATAATTGATGGCAAATAGTGTTCGAAGAGCTATAAAAACATCAAACGATCAGATAATAAGACCATTGAATGTCACTATTGAAGAGAAATATATTCCCGCAAAAAGTCATATAATATTGAAATAACAATAAATAATATGAAAATGATTTGAGAGAAACATCAAAATTGACATAAAAAGAGAAATCAGAGGCAATAAAACAGAAGACATAATTGTTTGGCTCAAAAATTATGAGAATCAGAATAAGAGGTGTTCCGTGAGTCGAGAGCACAACTCAATGACCCCATCCATACCTGATAGCAGTGATAAGATCTGTGATATTGAGGGTTTGTCTCTTCGATGTATTGTTTATTATGTTGCCTATTGTTACGGTAATCGCACAGTTCATCACAAGATGAGCTTCTGGTGTTTGAGGCACCGGCACTGGCCGACTGCCGGCTGTGTCGCTCTGACATAACTCTATTGTCATTATAATTATTATTATTATTGTTTTTCACTTTTGTATGTGAATTATTGGACAGCTCTTGACTGTCCTGTTCTGATGATATGTCACACATGAAGAGCTGTTCCATTACTTTGAATCCTCTCAAAGACATTGTGAGAAGAGTTCAGAAGAAAAGAAAACCCGAAAACCAATAAATCATTTGTTGTTTCGCACAAACAAAACACATAATCCGTTGATTTATCAAAAGTTTTGAAAAAATCAAAGTTTCCGCAAAAAATATACCAAAAGTTTTTGCGCGAAAAAAGTTTTCAACAGATTTTCACTTTAAGTTCAAAAGTTTTATCAAAAGTTATAAAAAAAAACTTTGAATTAAATTATAATTCTTTGCATTCATTCAGTCAGTGGTGTATATAAACAGTGATATATATTATACTAAATGTTATGATTAAACATGACTTAAACCACTACAGGATAAGCACATAGCCGTACCGGACCCTTAAGCCAGTATCTGACTATCTGTTTGCAATAGTGTGACTGTTCGTGAACTCATACTTGTGTTAAGAGCACTGGCAGTAGTAAAATATCGGTGAATGCGGTTTCAGGTCAAGAAGCAATTCTTCACTCAAATTCAAACTCAATGCTAACATAGCATTAGATGGTATTTGAAATACTAGTGCTGTGCAGTAGTAATAACAGATGCCTTCACTTCAGAAACATGCCTTTCAGTTGTGTTTGAATTAATGAAAAAAAAACTCTAATTATTATTAACAGACATAAGACATAACGCTTTTTCTTGAAGTCAAATATAAATTATATTATTATTACTCGTATTGAGAATTATATTCACATTTGAAATATTGCTATAATTGCTGTTTTGGAGCAAAATATCTATTTTATCGTTGATTTATGGAATAACTGTTCAATTATTAGCCAATTTTTCAATTTTTATGAATATTTTTCAAGTCTTATAAAGTTATCAAAAGTTATTAAACTTTTCGATCTTTTCCTTTGATATTTGTTTTCTTGGATTTGAGGCCAGAGTTGGTCTTCAGTCCAAAGCTTTTCTAATCTTTAGTTTAATTGATGAAAAACTTATGAATAAAAGTCTTTTTTTATTAAAAACTTTTGTTAAACGAATATTTTCTTCAATTCAGTCGATAATAGTTTTCAATTTTCGTCTCTTTTTTCGTTAATACTCTGCTTTAAGAGTAACTCCTCTTCGAGTTAATGGTATTGTATTTTATTGAACCGAAAAATCTTTAGACAATAGTTTTTCATAAGACAAGAATCTGGGGATTCATTAGCGCATAAAAGCATGTAATCAGTAGTCGTTGTGAACCCAGTATTAGAAGAATAAATGAGAAAAAACTTATTTAATCACCAATTCTGCTGACAATTAACTTCTGGGAGTAGTTGTGAAATGATTTGACGAAAGGCCAGCAAAAAATGATTCGCAAAACCAATGATTCAGATAAATAGATAACAGTTGTATTCGGAAATATCGGTGCAAATAATAATTGATTTAATAAATTGTTTTTTTACTCTTCGGTTCGTAAACGCAGATAATTTTCAGTCAATTAAACACAACACTGAATGAAAAGACGAAAAAATTATCAAGCGACTTTTTTTAGTCTTGTCTGTTATTCTTCTTATTCTTCCTTTTGATTGGATTTCGAGTTTCAATTAAATTAAAACTTTTATTAAGACTTTTGTAGTTTTTTTGAAGCAAATGAAAAACGCAATCGAATTAAAGCCAATTAAAATTAATTAAAAAAGTTATCATAAAAGATCCAGAACCAAAACAAACAAAACTTGTACATTTAACTCATTGAAACTGATCTAGCAATCAATTATTCAATTGATGCTTCGTTTGGTAATTAAAAATAAAAAAATCCTTTTTCTTCTTAGTCTTCAAATATAATGCAATCAAATTAATTATATTAATTAATTCAAATTATATTCAATTTTTGATAGATTAGATTCGTTTTGAACTGATCGAGTTTTGAATGAAAGGTCAGTTTAGTCACACATCGGTTGCACTGACTTTACTACTGAATGTTCATTAATGAAACACAAGTCGTTGTGAAGTTCTCATGAGTTGATACATACATTTCTCAATTACATCAAATGTTTTCACGTCGAAAGGGACAGTCGTTTTCACAAATAGTTTGAAAATTTTGAAATACTTTGATATCGAAAGTCATAAAAAGAGTTTCGAAACACTTCCCGAAAGTCTTCAAAAAGTTTTTCAAACAAACATTTTGAAAGAAAAACGAAATTTAGTTTTCAAACAATAGTTTGTGTTTTTTGTTGGCTTTCAAACACTCTTTCATAACGTGATTATCGCTAAAACATAATTCAAAGTCAAACAAACGGACAGTTATTAAGAAATAACTCTAATATTAGATGAGATTCGTTATAAACAGGTATTGAATTAAGCACTGGTGAAGTCTGTCTGTGCTCTGATGTGGTTGAGAGGCACTACTTGTGCTAATGACAGCTACAGTAGATATAACTGACTGACAAAACTGGTAGTGGAAGAGCTGCACAAACACACCGTTAGAGTTAGAGTTGGTTAGCAAAGACACGGCAGCCGCTGGAGAGACCACTATTGACGGCGAACACACAGGTGAGAGCCCAATGTGAATGTCAAGCACTGCTATTCCGAGTGCCAGCACAGGGGTATGAAATGGCAGTGCTTTCAAAAGAGATGGAATGACAGAAGCAATACTTATATTCAGTTATGGAAAACGTCTTCTCAAACAATATTTTCATTCAATTCAATACATGACTAAACATTTAAAACATTTTTACTCTTTTGAGTGCTGTCTCTGAAGAAACAATTTGTTGAATAAATTTTTTTAGTGAAGAAAATTTGAAAAATTAATTGCCTTTCCTTTAAAGTCAGGAATTTCCTCAGAAAAAAATGTCTTTTGTTTTTATTCTCATTTATATCTTTGGAGTAATATTTTATGAAAAAATGTTATTAAGATATCTTCAGAATAAATGTTTCGAAAGTCGATAAGAAAAGCAAAGATTTCTATTACTTTTTCACATATATCAGGATATTTCTCATTTGAATGTCAATTATTCAAAGAATTACAGTTGAGAATCGATTACTTAACGAATGCAAGGCTTAAACCACCCACTGAGCATGTTCTTGGTAATTTTGCAATTAGATTTTAGAGAGTATTTCATCAATAATTGTCTTTTGTATTCTAGCAAAAGTTCAAAATTGTAATGAAAGTTAATTCTACATCAAATCTTATCGAATTGATAACAAGGATCAGTTAGTAATTTCAAAAGTGTGCATCATTTCCAATTAAAATTTCTCATTATGGTGAGCTAGCACAAAATTGCACAATCGTGTAAATCATATCCGATTAGAAGACTGTGCTCTGAATGTTCAAAATTCAAAAAATAAATGTCAAAAACTGAATAAGACTGTAATAGGAAATGTCCAAAATAACGGTTTTCATGTTAAATGCCACTAGGGCTTTGAAAAAATGCCAATTGAAGAAAAAGATTTCGATCGCTGATTATAACTGAATTAGTTAACGAGGAAATAATTTCTCAAAATTTTTTTCCAAATGAAAAATAAAACCTTTTCTGGAATTAGGAATTCTTAACGGAATATGCGGTCGAAAAATAATTGTTTTTTAGCTGTCATTATGAGCCTGGCTTTTGTCAATTACCAGACAACTATTCGTAATCTTCGAGGAAATTGTTGACAATCAAAGAGTTGTGACAATAATTGAGTGAAAATTGTTTTAAGACATGGAATACATTAGTGATTGCAATACACGACAGGAGAGAGAAATGGACAGAAAAAGTCGAGTGCAACGATCCAATCAAAAAGTAAGTAAATTTAAGTTTTAATTTCAAGACTGATATCATTTAAAAAAATTTAAAATAAAATAATAAACAAAAATAATCAGAGATATGGAGAACATGACTCATAAAAAAGTGCAAAATATAACGCGTTTCGAGAGTTGACTAAACAATAAAAATAAGAGAAATATTTACAAATAAAACGATGAAAAATGCAATTAAATAAAGAAATTAATTATCAAATAAAAGATGAAATATTAGTATCAAATGTGAACTGTTTTCCAAAGACATTGTTAAACATATCGTTATATAAACGGAGCGATAAAACAAAGTTTAAATGCATTTAAAAATCACAATAAATTTCAAACAGAATTGTATATAAAAAGAGATAAAAGTCATTAAAGAGAGTATTATATGAACAGAGAATTGCATTTAAAGTGAAATTGAAAAAGGATTTCAAACAATTTGAGGGACAAAAAAAGTATTAAAAAAATGCTGTAAACGATTTGTCGCTTATCTTAAATGCTAATCATTCAAGTGTTTGAGTGGACGAAGAAATTTGAAGACAAGATTTGTTTGACTGATGAGATGAGAACAGGAATTAAGTGTAACTGATTATAACCGCTTCAAAACATTGGGAGAGGGAAGGAGACAGAGACAGAGACAGAGAGAGAGAGAGAGAGAGAGAGAGAGAGAGAGAGAGAGAGAGAGAGTTCCGAGAAAAAACTGTTGGAAATGCAGAGAAATTGATTGCAAATCAAACTTTAAATTAGTTTCTCATTTGATTAGTGATCCAAACGTACCATAACTGAAACCTTAATAGAAAAGTCAGGGAAATACTGGAGCTCTTCGGCAAAATGAAAGATATGCTCTAAATTGATCATTTTTGAAAAGTCAATCGTGTTAGTTAAAAGTTACATGGAGTAAACAGGCCGGCGAGAGGACCACCTCGCACATAACAAAAGAGGTTTTCGCAACTCATTATCTGTCAATAGACAGCATTTCACAAAATATCCAATTATTGTATGATTTATAACAACAATTGACTTCAAATTCATATTGTTTTCCGATTTAAAGAATGTGAAGAAGAGTTGAAAATCTGAGCAAATTTTTTCCGCAATTCTTTTCGCTTATTAGAAGAAATAAATAACATTTCGCGTGATTTAACTGAAATAGTTTACAACCAAAAAGAAAATATAATTAAAAATATATATGAAATCATATAATACGGAAGCATTTGATGATTAGATTAATAAATAATAATAAATGATATAATTTTTTTACTCCAAACTTATTTGCGGTGAGAAATACATATATTTTTTGCGAGTAATTAATTATTTCTCATATTTTTCCCTTAATATTAATAATTTGTAGTCAAATAACGAGCAAAATATATAACATTTTGGATAAAACCTGAACTTTAAGATACAATTCACTCCGCGTTTCGGATGATTTAATTTTCATTAGTGTTTGAGTCATTTCCAGCTCCGGGACATTCTTCCAACTCATTTAAAAATGTAAATACATTTTTCAAATTCAAGTGGAAATTTGTTTTTAAAATTAATTGCGAATTGTTTTGCGAATTCAACTTCAAGTGTTAAAAGCGGGTAATCTTTGCTTAAGTTATGGTAAAGTCGAAAATCAACAAATGTTTGCCAGAACTGAATGGTCTGACACCAAACCAATGGACTGAACAAGAATTTAAAAAAAAAATACTATTCATTTAAATCTTGGAGAAAATGCTTTTAAAACTGAATTTAAACTCAATTTTATTCTTCGTTTGATTTTAATCCCAATTTAATTGATTTCTTCGACAAAAGACTAAAATACTTAACATTAGAACTGAATTATCGCTAGTTTTTGTCATTTTTTGCTTTCCTCTGACATTAAGAGCAGTTTTTTCTGTTGAATATTTTCTTTTCGTAAAATTGATGTTTTGAATAAAGTTTTTGTTATTTCAATGCTTATAAAAAGCAGAAAATATTTCCACTAATGGTCTGACCATTAGTTTGAATATCATTTGAATGAAAAAACAAAACCAAAAATATAGTGAATTTTTATCTCAAAAAAGTCAATAACATTGAGAGAAAGTACAGAAAGGTTTTCAAACTATTCCTTTCCTTCAAAGAAAAGCTAAATTAAGTGAAAATATCAACAATTTTACTGAAACATTGATAAACGAAATTCCAAATAAACTGCTTGATCAAATGATTCCAAGCTCAGAAATATTCTTTAGTGGAAAATTATAGAATACAACTGAAATCATTTTGATTGAAATATTTGATTGTCTATAAAGAGAGCGGTGATTAAAATGTTGGCTGTGCTGAGTGTTTGACTTAGGGTGGCCTCAGAGCAAGTTTCTCGAGAAATAATTCTAGAAATATTTCTAGAAACTTTCTCAGAGATAATTT
>JAQFXL010000308.1:0-24114 GCA_034693445.1 Edwardzetes edwardsi
CTGGCCGCTCTTATTTATAATCTTGAAGTAACACTTGACGCCCTTTACGAATGCCAGCTACCAGTGTTACAAAAAAAAAGGGTTGGCTTGCCATATGCCATACCCTGTAATGGGTTTCGAAGTGGGGAACCGTTACAATATTTAATTTTCTGAATAATTGATAGCAAAGTGGAAACGACCGAAGAAGATATCAAAAGCGGCCGAAACGCATAAATTGCAGCGAATGAAGACAACAAACTATGGTAGATGCAAAATATGCGATACTTATGTCTACTTCTGGGGATTCCAGTGCTCAGAGGTTTGTGTAAAATATTGAAAATGCCATCACATCTAAAATATAGACAAATGTTGACAGGATATTGAAAATCCTTAAATGCATAGACCCTATGATTATTTGCTTATCAATCAAATGGTATTTTATATTCAGTGCGAACTAATCAGCCATAAAAAGTGTCTTAAGAAGATGACAATCATGTGCGCAAAAACTCCACTTCCACCCAAATCCGATGTTATAAACCTGGAACTGTCCAAAATAAACGACGATGTACCAATTCTCTTAGTCAAGTGCACGCTTGAAATTGAAAGGCGCAGTTGTCTCACCCCAGGTATCTATCGTATGACTGGAGTTAGTTCTCGAGTTCAGAAGATCCTCAAGAGCTTCGAAAGTGGTCCACACCTTATCGACGTCAGTGATGTCAATCCTAATGATTTGTGTTCTGTTCTAAAAGTCTTTCTTCGAGAGGTATACTTTAGACCCACTCCTCAGCACTCTATCTGAGTATTGATTGTAATTTCAGTTAAAACAGCCGCTGATTACAAATGATGTCTACAAAGAGTTTATAGACATCGGCCGCATATATAGACACGACTCAGACCTCGAAAACAAAGGTAAAGAAGTGGTGACAGCCCTTAAGACGGGGATCGATAAACTGAATGAGAAACACAAGTCGACTCTCTCTTATCTAATCCATCACTTGAAGAGAATAACCAATTTTCACGAACACAACAATATGTGCGCCAATAACTTAGGAATAATATTCGCGCCCACAATATTCAGGCCCCGGTATGTCATCCCCTCATAATTGAAATTTCAAATGTCATTCACAGATATGACTTCCGTTTGTAAAAATCAATTAATTTCTTATTATTCAGTGACGCCGTTAACGATCTCTACACTGAAGTGTTTGAGGCCGGCCCTCAGGCAAGAGTTATAGAGCTTTTGATAACTTATGCGAATGACGTGTTCGGACACCACTCGCAGACCTTTACCTATGAATTTGTAGAATAATATTATCGCTGTTTATATCGTTTTTGAACAAAACCATCGATGGTTTAGACACTGATCTGATCTCCACTTTCGGACCAATCGATTTCCCAACGAATTTAATGTCAATTTGATTATTAATCATATAATATAATCGAGGATAAAAAATAATCACATTGAAAGTTCATCTCATAGTTGTATTTTACTCGCAATAAGACTTTCATTGATACAAATTATTATTTATTTTCATGTTCATTGATTTTGTGACTTGGACAATTCTAATGCTCTTCCTAACGAAGCTAGAACAATATTGTGATGCATTTAGCCCTGTTTCTCTGCTCATTCCTAGTCTGGACCAATATTTTATACTCACATTAACCGAATTAGAATTAACTCGATGAAGATTTTGATAGATTAAAACGATCCAGAGCTTTTGATAATTAACTTAAATTACCAGTGCTTTTGATGTGCCATTGTGTCAATTATTGCGTTTTATTGATGGCATATATGAGTTGCTCTTTTCATTGAAAAAACTAACCAAATATTGAGAATAAGTGATGAAATTCAAGGAAATGAATCAATATTTTGTTGCCAATCAGTTCTTATTAAAGGGACGACATGTGAATGTACTCAACAATTATCGCATACATAATAATAGCTAATAATCTGTTCATTGAATTCCTTTGCTTTGAATCTCTATATTCTTATCATCGAAAGCCTTATATCCAAAGAAATCGATTCCTAAAATAAGAGTGAAATTGAGTCTAATATTTGCTCATAACTTATAACTTATATATTGTATTCAAATTCAAATATTTGTCGAATGAATGCCAACAGAGTATCAGCTCTTCAATTGAAATATTCCCGAAAATCAATTGCAATCTTGTGAAAACATCTATTAGCTGTCAATTTGTCGTTGGCATAGCAACCACGCCCACAATGGTATCATAAGTCTCAATTGATCCGGACTAATTAGTGGCTTATGGTTGTAATACTACACATTTAGACTAATGATTTTGTTTAACCAAGTTGCGCAACTATACTTAATAAGAACACTAAATTACAATGTTTGTTCAGGGAATGTTCATTGATCATTTTGTAGTTCCAGATTAAGCCTGATTTGGCTAAATAGCCGCCAGCTATTCCACACTGAATAAATAAATATAAATACCAGGGATTTGCTCCGGTTGTGCGTTGTTCTAATTATCAAAGGTTAACCTTAAAAGAATTGCAGCATGATCAACTTTTATTCGACATTTAAGCCCAGATTCTTGCTAATAATTGCTTTATTCTGTTGATTCTTTATCAAAAATCAGCATATCACAAGAAATTAGCAAGAACAAAATGAATAATTAGTTGAGAGGTTTATTCTAGAACATTTGCATTCTTAAAACAGTATCTGGAGTGAAGCCAGTTCCTTCACTCTATCTATCCTTGTGCATATTGAGAACATTGAACTGGGAACCCCTGCATATTCCTGGCTAATTCATTGTATTTGCCTTATATGACAGACTGTTCTTCCCATAAAACTTACAAATAAATCATTAAATTTAATAATCAATTAAAACCTTATTATATGAAAAATACTAATAGTTTTGATAAAATATTCATATAATAGACACAAAGAGTTCATTAAATAAATAATTTAGTCATTCATTGAATTTATAACTAAAGTAAAGTCAAGTCATTCGCTTGAATTCATTTCAAACGCATAACAAAAGATTACGAATTATTGAATGAATTGAATAACTATTCAAACAATGTTTTAATAATTAATACTTGTTTTATAGGCTTAGGATTAGTAAACCTGTATATGATTTAAAACAATTGAGATTTGGTCATTTGCTCAATCACTTCGAGATCATTTTAACCTCGAACAAAATCAGAAGAAATAATTACATTTTTGACCAAATTTCCAAAAATAGTTAGATTTACCTTTTTTCGGGAAAAATAATAATTAACGTTTTGCTCGATGAGGTCAGGGATGCAATAGTTATCCTCTTTCCTCAGAGTGGATCAAACATTCCATAAAACTCCAACTATTCAATTCAAGCAAGGTGATTTGTCCAATTTTATTCTAATTTGAGTAATTCTTTGATAAAAATACCCAAATATTTAATGGTTTTAATGAATTGTAAAGAAGTTTATATCAATTAATAAGACTTAAAATTATTGTCAAATAATTAAATTGTTTTGACTTTAATTAAAACCAAAGTTTTATAACAAATTTGTATCAAATATACTGTCAATCGATTGTGTATTTGAAAAATCATTTAATATTTGTTGAATAAAATCTAATTTCAAGCAAACAATCGAATTCAAGTTAGGAACAGAGGGTCCGTGGCCTTAGGGGGAGGGGTTCAGGTGACCACTTCAAGTGAATCTAGTTTAAAAGGTAACACCATTTGTGTCGAGGTCTTAGTCGAAAGTTATTCCGAGTATTTGTATAATTGATTTGCAATGTTTAGTATAATTTTCTCTCAATAGACAGCAATAGTGTCATAAAAACCCATTGTAGTCATGAAGTAATCATTGGTAAGAATAAATGAATTCTTGAGTTTATTAACAATACATAAAATCACATACATTTCGATTCAATAGTTTTTAAAATAAATGAAATATAATTATAAATAAAATTCAATAATAAGTGAAATATAAATGTCTTTGAAATTGGAGTTCAATTCTAACCGAAAGAAAGTGAACTCAAGTCATGAAAAATAAACAAAATTATAGTAAAGACTGAATGAAGTGATCAAAAGAGTAATTAATTTGCTTTTAATTATGTTTACAATTAATCTGATGTTAGAGCCGGGGTTTTACCTGTGCTCGGGTTATGATCCAATTTGTTCTTGTTACACTTTATCATATATATAAAGTAAGTGATCGCTTCTTTCTCATAGATGGGCATCGATTTGAAGTGACGCTGAAGGGACTGGTAGTCAACAAAATTCACAATTAGTTCAATAGAGTTGTCAATCAATAATTGGTGAATACCTCTGCGAGTTGTGATTTGTTGAGTCCGGGCCGGGTTTGGATCCGGTAATGCTTTTTATATCTCCTCAAAGTGTTCACCTGAAGAGCTAATAGGTCCACGTCTTGACCACTGGACTGTCCTCCAGGAGGGTGTCCGTCGTTGTCGACAGTGGTCTCGTTGTCGTCATCGCTGTCTTTGCGCTTTCGTTTGTTTGAGGACCGAATCGATTGAATCATTTGTTTGTGATGTTCGCAGATATATGTGTGGTGTGACCTCTGGTCAACTGTGAGCCGAAGCTTCCTCTGAGTCACCTGTTTCTCAATGCGTTTAGAATAAGAAGCGTTTCCAGCGATTCGGTGACATCTTTGCGATTCTTCCATAAGACAACAAATCGATTGATTACTGTTCCCAGTATTGGACGACGGGTTGGCCGCCGTTAGACCACCGCTTTGAACAGTAGTCGGGTTTACGGCGGCGTTTGAAGACATATTCAGTTGAGTCGAATTGATTCCCATATTGTGGCCAATGGTTTGCAACGAAGATAATGGCAAATGACTCCCGATTTGACTCATTTCGGACACAATTTGAGTAATGAACTCATAATTACATGAATTGAAATAATATTCAAAATAATTGTATTTGAAATCTGATTGCAATTCAGTCTGAAATCAAATGATAGCAAACATTAACCAAAATAAACAAAAGATTCAAAACGTTTTTGGTTTTCGTTTTGAGGGAAAGTCTAATAAATACGGCTCTTAAAGTTCAAACGTATACATAATCTTTTCAAATACAACGTTACTAATAAATAGAGGGTTAAGACCTTTAAGGGTTACTCAGAAGAGTGCAAAACTCATACAGTAGTCATAATTTTATTGGTAAAAGGTATGAAATAAAATTCAACTTTTGTAACGTTTTGTTTGAGTAATATATTTATACAAACTAACTGTCATTTTTCAAAGCCTGACATCTATTGAAAGTATATTACACTAGAATTATGAGTCATCTTTGCATCAATCAAAACTTGTGCCAAGAATATTCTGCTAGAATTTTTCAATTTTTAATTGTTTTCCAGTAAATTATTAACAAAAACAAAACAAAATACTTTAAAATACATTCAATACTTTAACTTTCATACAAATAAAGAGCAAATCCTTAGAAATTTCACTGAAATAACACTAAATTCAAACAAAATTAACAGACATTTAAATATTTTTTGATTTATTGTTATTAATAATGGTTTCAATCAATTGGTTGCGAATTAATTTGGAAACAAAACTATTATAACAAACATTATTTACATTAAAATATTGCATAAAATATAATTGAATACTAATTTATTGGATAAAACTATAAAATCGGTTTCCTTTCGACACATTTCAACGAAAAACTATGAAAAATGAGTTATTAATTCATTTCCAGCGCAGAGTTAAACAAATGACAAACTAATTAGTTGTTAATCGTTTCGTTAATATCGGGAACTAATTGTTAAACAACTGAAGACTAGATTCAAATCAAAACTAATCGAAAAGTCTACAAAAAAATAGAAAAAATATTAATATTTTACTAATTATAAGACTGAAAATAAATGAAATGATAATTAAGAAGATTAATACTCGTCATCGCTTTCGGTAAACTCTTCCTGAGCCTCCTGTTCGTAAGGTGACTGATGTTTGGCCAGAACCCGCAGCAATGGTCGCAGTCTTAAAAACCAATGCCTTTTCGGTATTCTGTGTCTGAAAGTTTGGACAAAATTGTGTTTAAACCCAAGAAAATGTCAATAGTTTTGCATAGAATTGGAAATAAATAATTCGATAATCAATTGGAGTAAAGATTTTTTCGGATTTTGTCATAAATAGAGATTAAGCTCAAGAAGTAGAACACAATTAATACGACATTTAAGACAATAAATACTCGCATAGAGTGTATAATAGGCTATAAATAAATAAATTTCAAAATCAATATCTATTCAAATGATTGCAAATAAAACTTTTGGAGTCAAGTGTTGGGAACATTCACTTAAGGACTGCTTTTTTAGGAGTCTAAAAGTTTAATAAAGTCATTAGCGGTTGTTTGTTCGCCTCCGCAGAGGTTAACGGGGGTGGCGAGTGCCTGGAGTAGTGGTCGCAACCGAAGCCACCATTCATCTCGAGGTATACGGCATCTGAACGGTGATAAAGAATGGGTAATAAAAACAAATTAAAATCAAAGTCAAACTTAAAGGATGTGACAAACAAAGCGCCAAAAGTGGACAAACATTAGAGGGAATAGAAGCGAAACAAACTAATTGATCCATGGATTAGATATTACGATCAAAAATTGATTAAAGATTTCTATTCTTCAAAACCGATAACTATTCTAATACTCACTTGAAATCCGTTTCCAACTTTAATGACTGGCAGGGAGTAAACCGGTATTGCCTGCGAACTAAACCTAAGAGGACAGCCGTGTCGGGAGTCGAGCAGACAACAGAACAATCTGGCTGAGTGTGGAGTTTAAGCTGTGCGTGAAGCCAATCGGCCGCTTTAGCAGCCATTTTTGTGCCGAAATTCCGATCGAATGGTGAGGGAGAGCCGCCCTGTTGCATATGACCAAGGATGTTCTGACGCGCAGAGAACATATCTTTGCCCTCTTCCGAGTAAAGTCTGAAAATAAAGTCCGTCGAGTAGTTTGCGTTCGCGTTTTCGTTTCTGTCGGATCAGTTTTCAATAATTAATTAAAGTCTTCTTGTGCTGAGCACACCATTAGAAGGCATACCTGAGAATAAGTCCTCTTTCAACGCCTTCAGCCATCTTATAGTTCATGTGATAGACGTCTCCCATCAGATCTTTTATAGAGAATTTCTCTTCAAATATATAGGCGGCGTCGGCTCCACCCGCCAGTCCGGCCAAAGTGGCCAAGTATCCGCAGAAACCACCCATTGTCTCGACAACAAACACCCGTCTCTTTGTACCTATCAATAGGGAAATCTGTTAATTTGTGTTCAATGGAACCGATTAGAGAAGAGTCAAACCCTGTGCCGACTGACGAATTCTATCGCATATTTCAGTGATTTCGTTGAGAGCAGTGTCGGCGCCCAACGAGAAGTCAGTGCCGGGAATATTATTGCTGATTGTTGCCGGTATAACGCACATGGGGATTTTGAGCTCAGGGTAGTCAGTCCTCGCCTCAGCTAATTGTAAGACCGAATGATAGGCTTCGAATCCACCGATCACTAGAAGTGCTTGAATTTTGAATTCTTTTAGTTTCTCAACGATTTTTGGTATAAGCTTTTCGGGAAGTGTTCGACGAGTGCCGAGGAAGGCTCCGCCCTGTCCGACCCAACCGGCCACTTCACTCCAGTGAATTTGTTTGACATCGCCTTCAATTAGGCCATCAATACCGCCATAAATGCCAAAAACAGTGTCCCCTCTAAAGATGACATTCCTTACGAAAGAGCGAACAGCGGCGTTCATTCCACAACAGGGGGCGCCCGCATGCATGACAGCAAGTCGGTAACCCCTAACGGTATTGCCCTGTTCTTCGCTAACAGACTTAGGAGGTCTGATTCGGGTCAGCATTTTATATGTCTCTAAATTCCTTTCGAAGCTCCGACCCCTCAGTTTGACGGCTAACTCCCATTTGGTGTCTTTCATGGCCGCCGCCACAGATTTAGTCTATAATTAAATCAAATTAAAAGGGTTTGAATAAAAGAAACTTGCTCATTTGCTCAAGAAATTTACTTTTTCAACGCATTGCATGAGAGGCACTCTAACGGCTTGATTGCCATCGAGTGACACAACACATGCCTCAGACTCCGGGGTGGCTTCCAATAGAGCCAAAACTGCTTCGGCGCCCATACGACAGCCTAATACTCTATCGAAAGCACTGGGAGAGCCCCCTCTTTGGACGTGACCCAAAACAGTGATTCTGGTGTCCTGACCCGTACTCTTAACGATTACATCTTTGACCTGTTCAGCAGTGATAGGATGTCCCTCACGATCGATGGCGCCCTCAGCAACGATAATAATGTTCAGTCTTTGGCCCATTTTTCTCTCCTATCAATGGACAGAATAATGTCTCACAATTGAAATCAATGACAAGACTGATGACAGACCTGTTCTAATTTACGAGATATCCTGATTGGCCATTCGATTTCTGGCGGCCACTCGGGTATGAACACGAAATCTGCTTCACTGGCCAGAGCCGCCACTAGTGCTAAATACCCACAGTGTCTGCCCATAACCTCAAGAATGAACGTCCGCTGATGACTATCACATAAATAGATCCATTTTAGTGACAATCGAACTAATAATTGGCTGATTTGCAAACCTCGAGGCAGTGGTAACAATGGCATCAATCGCCTCAATAATTCTATGAAGCGCTGAATCTGTGCCAATAGTCATATCTGTGCCGCAGAAGTCATTATCAATGGATCCAACCATTCCTACGATATGCAAATGACTGTTCGTCTCCTTCTTCTCGGCATTGATTTTGCCTTAAATTAGAAACAAATTTCAGAAAAATGAATAAACAAATCGATTGACAATAAGAACCGGTTTCTAGTAATTCATCCAAAAGGGAAGACCATTCCTGTCGAAAGAGATTAGCGCCGGTAAGACTGCCGTCACCACCAATTACAACCAAATTAGTGATGCCATGCTCAATCAAATTGAGGGCTGCCCGCAGACGACCTGCACGTTCTCGAAAATCTGCGCACCGGGCGCTACCGATCACTGTTCCACCCTTTATGCAAACATTCACATAATTACTGATATTTGAAGACAAGATTAATGGACAAAACCTTGTGGATAATGCCGGAGACCGAGACCCAACTGGCCTCGACTATATGTTCGCCGCCGTCAACCATCCCTTGATATCCTTCTTTGATGAAAAAGACACGACAACCCAAATACAGACCCATTCTGACCACTGCCCGGACGGCAGCGTTCATGCCTTTGATAGCACAAAGATTAAATGAATGAAAATGGTCAAAAAATGATCTAGAATATTTTTTATGCAGACCTTGAGAATCACCACCACTGGTGAATACCCCGATAACTTTGCCGGAGGGGGCATTCACTTGGGGTATATTACCCTCTCTTGAGAGGAGTTGTGGGCCGTCATCGACAGTAGACTGTGTTCTCAGTCGGAATATATGCGGAGAACTCTCGGATTTTGACGAATCGATTGACATTTCGATAATTTCGCGATAATTTTAACCACAAATTATCACTTAATCTATACAAACGATAAATTAAATGCAATCTTCACTAAATACCCGGATAATTATGTCGAGGATACTATTCTTCAAATCTAAAATTGCAAATATTCTTCTGGAGAGTAAAATGACGCAAAAATATTATTCTTTTGCACACTTTTTAAATGAATTTTAGGCAAAAAAATACAAAAATTTAAACATTGAATGAAAATATTTAGTCTCCAAAAGTGTCTCCACTTGTGTTCAACACTTCAACTATTGTGCGATGAATTCAATGTAAAATTCAGGAAATCTTCTAAAATATCCAAAAATTTGATACTAAACTGGTTTTTGATGGAAATTCTCAGTTAAACTAATTTTTATCGATTTAACTGATTTTTGAATCTTAAAAACAAAGACAAATATTTTTCAAACACAAGTAAACATCGATTTGATTGTATCTCTCACTACATGTCACTGAAAACAATTGAGGTGTCAAACAAAAGATCAATTCTTACAACTCGTCCTTTGGCTGTCCTTCCTCTGAGTGTTTACCACGAATAACGTTGTATTGATTCTTGGATAATATTCTGGTGATTGTTTGTCACAGAACTTGAGGTCAAACTTGAGAATAGAAATTTCAACGAAGAGGAATAAAAACAGATTATTCGCAAAATGTTTGCCACTCTTATACTGAACTGAAGTCTACATAAAACCTTTAATCAGTAAAATCAAGGACTCCGGGGTCATTTGTGACGATAGAGACAGCGATACTTTTCTTATTTATCAATTTTCTTCGGATTAAAGTCTAATGTCTTTTAATGGCATTAATTGCAAGTTTATATTAAAATATAGGTTAAATGAATTGATGAGAAAATAAATCAAATATTCATTTTTGATAACAAATAATCAGTTTTACAGATAATTATAATATAATTAAATAGAAATACTATTTATAACCGAAATAATCATAAATTTAATGATAAAGTTCTTGAGGGAAGGGCTAATGGTTTGTCTACTTTTGATCTAATGATATGAATGTGTGGCAAAACATATGAATCACATAAACATTTGGTGCCATTAATAAAATTAAAAGAACCGATTCTTGACTTGCAATCAGTGTTTGGACAATAAATCTTGCCTTTAGTCCACTCGAAGTGATCCAATTGGAAGACAAGCCAATCGGTCAGCTCTTCTTCGTTCAGATAAAACACTTTTGATTGTTGTGAACATAAATCCGGTTCCGAAGTATACTTCTGACTGTGATTTGTGACCAGAAGTTTGTCCGAAAACAGTATTTTACGACATTTCCCGCATTTTATTTCACTCATAGTTTTCGATCAATAAATTAAAGTCAAATCAATTTTTCAAATAAAATGGATGTCCAACTGATCCTTGTCTTCAACAGTTCCAAAAGTACACCAAAGTCTTCGAGATCTTCAAAAAATACAATAAAACTTCTCAAGAACTAAAACAGCGATTAACTTGAGTGAAAACAATCAATTGATGAAAAACTTGTTTACAATTGAATCCAAAGTTCTTGTGGTCAACAAAAGAGATCAAAAATATTAATATTTTCAAACAAACAAGTGTTTAGTCAACGCATGCGAGCAATGGATTCACATTTGAAGTGATTTCAGATGAAAACACTTCAAAAAGTCACTAAACCGACACTTTAAAAATCAAATCTGGATAAAACACATTGATAAATAAGTAATTGGTTCTTGATAACAAAATTTGCATCAAAAATTGGAGCAAAATTGTCAAAAACAGCGTAGAAAAAGAGGTAAACAACAAAATAATAAGAGTTTGAATTTGACTGAAAAAATGGTTATTTGTGTGAAACATATGTTTACCAAAAACACAATTAAATGACACTTCACTGCAATGTTTGAGAGTCAGACCAATCAAATCTGGTTTGCAATTAATTAAATTTAATTAAATGTCTTCATTTGCATTCATTTTCAATTGTTTTCACTTACTTTTAACCAAAAAACAACGCAATGTCTTCAGATAAAGAAGATTCGAGTAATTTTACGAACATTTGTTTTAGAAATTGATTTGTCAAAGTTTAAACTCAATTTGTGATCGATCTTGTTCATTCTAATTGCAGTAGAACCCGAATTAGATCCAGAGCATAAGACGTCCCAATCCATACCACTAATGATGGAGTACGAGAACAGCGCCCGAATGGACGGCTTCGGTATCGGAAGTATTGGTAACTTCTTCACTGGTTTTATAGTATCGCAAGTTTTGGGTCTTTTTATCATCGTTTTGGTCAGTGTTTGGATCTCTAAATATTTGGGTGGAATTGGTTTCAGTGCCGACTTGTAAGACAATTATCATTAATATGATCACCAAAACTAATCCTTAATATTTCAGTCAAATCTTCAATTTTCATCCGTTGTTTATGACATTAGGAATGGTCTTCATCTTCGGCGATGGTTTGTATCAATTCTATCAAATTAAACCAATTTAGAGGACAGATATCTGAGCTTTTGTGTCAATACTTACCATTTGTTTGTCTAATTGCGACCATCTGTTCAAATATTAGCCATTTTATGCTATCGAGTGCTCAGAAACGAAAGAAAGAAGATATTGAAGACAATGCACGCCATCCTCAACGGCTCGGCTCTAGTTTTAGCGATGTTTGGCTCGTGGGCTGTCTATCACTTCCACAATAAGGCCGGTATTCCTAACTTGTATTCACTTCACAGTTGGATGGGATTCTTGACTCTACTCCTATTTATGGGCAATTTCGCTGCTGGCTTCTTGACATTCCTGTTCCCTGGCCTCAGTCCCGCATACCGGCGCCTTATCCTTCCCTACCACGTGTTTTGCGGACTAACACTGTTTGTGATGTCGAGCGCCACCGCTCTGTTGGGTATCACCGAAAAGGCGTTCTTCTCATTGTATGTCAACTTATTTAACATAAATTCAAAATTTAATAAAACTTACTTTTGACTGACAGGTCAGGGAATGGAGTTCCCAAATATGCAGACCTTCCGGCGGCCGGATATGTTATCAACTTATTGGGAGTCTCTATAATATTCTTTGCTGTTGTCGTCGTCTATTTGGTGTCAAACCCACAGTTTAAGCGCCGACCCCTTCCGGAAGAACAGGCACTTCAACTACAAAACGACGAGACCTCGTCTTTGAACTAAAATTCTGGTCTCAATCCCGAAATCAATTGAAAACAATTTTATCGACATTTTGTTGGCTTTGATTTTAATTGTATTTATTTATTGAAAAATTAATTCAATTATCGATTAATTTATTGAATTTTGAATTTTCAAAAAGCATTTAATCGATTTTATTCTCATTTCATTGCATTCTTGGTCTGTCTTTCAACACAATGGATGTGATTCACAACAAATATATTTAATTTTCTATTCAATTGTTATCAATGTTTGACAAAAATTGATGTAAAATACTATTTATTAAATGTTTTTAATCAATATTTATTCAAATCAACTGATTGTTTGTATTTTGCATTTAATTATTTATTAAATGTTTGCTTAAATTATTCAATTTAATTGCAAGTTCAATTAATTAATAAAATCCAAATTGTGTTCATTCCATAACTAATTTGCTCGCATTTCATGATTACAGTCAAACACCCATTTAATGAACACGGAATCGAATAAACATGAAATGTTCATAAAATCGGTGTTTGTCTGTAATTGAATAGAATTTATTAAGCAATTCATGAAAATGCAGTGAATTTTATTAATTGAAAAATTGAAAAACAGGTGAGAATTACATAGTAAGTCAATAACAGATTAATTGCTCGGCAATTATTAGATAAACAAGTGTAAAATTGATGAATAGCTGAGCATTGTGTAAAATTCTTGATCATACTAGGCAGAGATAGTAGACTGAAGTTTGTCAATCAGTAAAACTGACAGCCTATTACATCTCGCCAATTTGAACAAGATTAATTGAAGCTTGAATGTTTGCCCGGGAACTCACCTTAAGCCAAATAAAGAAAATTTCCAAGATCTTCTAAGATACTGCTGAAGACATTACGAAATTAATTGAAAATTCTTGAAAGTTAATCAGTTCTTCAATAGTTTGGTTCAATGACTGAAGTGATTCACTAAATAATTCAATTCATTTGGAATCAGATTTGACGACAAAATAGACTGCATTTTGAGCTCATATTTAATATTTATATTTAATTTGCAAAACAAATATCAAAAATCTATAAACTTTTACCATTTTTTCCAAAAACTCAAATATAAACTAAGGGTTGGGTTTCCTATAGTTATGCCAATAGTCTCGCAAACATTAAAAACATTGAATTTGTGTCTAAATGATAAAAGTCGTGAATTTCAGAATTAAATAATCAGTGAAGCGTTCAAATCATTAAATCAATTAAAGTTCAAATCTAATAAAATAATGGATTTCTATATTCATATCAAATATTTTTATTCATAATTTTTCTATATTTAAATGTAAAGTAATTTTGAAAACTACTCACACTTTTTTCAACCCAAACTGTTGGGTTTATTGTTGCCAAGATACAACCTGCAACCTTTCCTCCATTCTATTTGCAAAAGCATTGACTGTTAATCGTCTAATTGATAGTAGAATTGCAAGATGATTTTTGCAAATATTTCACCATATAATTCATCACAAATGCAATACTCACCACTGCGATTCTGATCCAGTTGAATTATTTCTGCAGATACCAAGCTATTTTCAACAACTATCTCATCCTCGTATCACTTTCTGTAGAAAGATTAAGTCAAAAATGACAGGGTATTCAACAAACCCCTAAAGATGTAGATCCGCATTGAAAATCATTGGATGTCTTAAGCTTCCTTGATAACTTCTCAGAAAATTTAGGAACGAATCGAAAATACAGACTTTTGCCGATTGAATACAAATGAAGACTCGATTATAACTTCAAAAACTATAAATGAGTTGAGTTTAGAATAATTTTAGACATTCTGTTCACACAAATCATAAAAGATGTTTATCTCAATGTTTGATCAAATAAATTGAACTAAACTTTCGAATCTATCAAATATTAGTCTAATATGAATGTTTGCATAACTTGAATGAGCATGAACAATCTATTGATTGGTTAATTAAACTTCCTGTGATTACAGTGGTGTTAATGGCTCTAGGGAATCTAACTCGAAGACTCCTTACCTCAGCCTTCACATTCTTTTAAATAGGGAGATAAACTGAACATTTTCGCTTCTATGGGAGGAAGTTGCTGGTTTATCCTCATCCTTAGCTTTGTTATGATTCAATAGTCCGAGACTTTGATCCCTTAAACAGGATATCAACGGAATTGTTTTGAATATTGTTTTAGTTATGGATATGTTTCCATTAGATAACACTCTGTGGTAGTCATCGATGAAATTGATTATAAAGAATACATTTATTATTAGAGAATTCAAGCAGGGTCATATTTCATCACTAACAAACTAAATGTGTTCTGAAAACAAATCGATTTTAAATGGATTGTTAGTCAAAGTCTGTTGAAATAGAAATTTATATAAAATTCATGGCTGAAAATTGGACATAAATGCGTGATCCGGGTTATTTTTCTACAATTTCAACTGTAATTCACAATAATTTGAGCCATTATTGCAATTATTTCTATTTTGAAGAATATCATGATTTCTAATGGATTATCAAAATTTGTTGCATAACTCAAATCACAGGAAATAATTTTTTTACGAAAATGTTTTCAATGGCTTAATGTCTGAAAGAATCGCATTTCACTCATAATTTAAACAATTTGTCTCTACTTTTGTAATTTGATTTGCTTTCAATAGTTTCAAACGGAACCTCCTCATTTCAGCGAACAACCTAGATCAATGTTATGATTCATGACTTATAAATAATTTTGGAATTACTAATCCATTTGTTGAACAATTTTGTTGAAATAATTGAATTTCATATCCAGTCAAATGTTGAATCAAATATCAAACTTATATAATAATAATTGGACTTTGAATTAAATCCTCAAATATTTATCCAATTTATTCATTGCAGAGAAATTTCGTGGAATCCCTAATCAGAAAATGAGGAGCATTTTGTCAAGCTTAAATTATATTTATTCTTTAGCCCATAGAATAAAAAAATTATCTAGACAGAAATTTCAAGTATTCATTGAACCGGAATAATTTAATCTTCTTAATTTTTCGCTTAAACGCTCGACTCTTGTATGAATGCTCAAGGTGATAAATTGCATAGAATTGCAGCATTTCACGATTTGATTAGTGATTACCTAGTTAATTCAGGTATTCAACATTTTTGAAATATTCACTCGAAAATCACCACTAAACCGCCTTGCTCGTAATTTCATTAGTAAAATCAACAAGCACGAAATTCCAACAAAAACATGAAGTTCTACTTTATTAAGGAATCAAAAAAAGGAAACATTATTTCATTAATGATAAACGAATCGTCAGATTCTTAATAATAAATTATTTTTAGAGTAAAGTTTGTAATTCTTTTAAAGTTGTGATAAATATTTGTTTTTCAAAGTAATGAAAACAACACATCAAACGAATTATCAAATAATAATAATAATAATAATAATAATAATAAATTATTTGTCAAATTTGTAATAAATATAATAAATAGGAATTCTGTTTAAATAGATTTATATTATATGTATATTTTTTATAAACGAGGAAAAACAGACGAAAATTCTTACGTTGTTTTACAATAAACTTTATAATTGATATAACAATTCATTTTTGTGCTCAAAGTATAGCATAATTAGTGATGCATTTAATAATTTTTTTGCCTTTTGGTCAAAGTATTTGAAATTTTTGTCTTCAGTCGGAATCCGATATCATTTTAAATGAAATTGTTTTTAAATAAATCCTTTGAAAATATTTTAACAATAATTAAAACCTGATTTTGATTTAAAAAAAATATTTTTGAACAGAGATTACATTTAATCGATTAAAACGATATTTTTGTTTAATTTTTGAACTCAAACACAGATTTCGATCACTTTAATCAAAAGCTGTGATAAAAAATATAGCAAATGTTTAACAAGAATACAACAAATGCTATACATTTTTCAGCGATTCTTGGCTTATATATAAATCCCTGGTTTTTATAGGTCAACATTAACAAAGGTTCATTCGCAGTTCGTGATCTCGCACATTTCAATATTTAGCATGATATCAGCTGCACTATCTACTGCATCAACAAGATAGATCATCATTACACTCTATGCCCTGAGTAACTAAACCTGTGCTTTATTGTTGAAACCATATTGAAAGCCTAGTTTAAAATGATGTTGCAAATTGACCCACATCATCATCGATATCAGGTTTGAATGGATTTTCTCGAAATCTTTTCTTAAAATGAAATATATTTGTTATGCAAACGGAATGCACTACAGATCACAAACACAGACATAAGAAGAATGAAAACATCAAATATTTAAATGGAAAGTATTTGAAGAAAAAATTGTAATTCTATTTAAAAGAAATGAAAACAGAAATCGAGTGAATAGTGATCTTGTGATCAGACCTTTAAAATTGACGTTAAATCAGAAGATATTGAGAATAATATCAGTTTTATAGCCAATAAAAGTGCGATTATTTTCAGTGAAACAGCGAACAAATTGTCGCATAAAATGAATTATCGTTTCATAACTTAACGGCTAAACAACTCTTTTATTGTATTTGAAAAATAGTTTCAGTGTTTGAATCCATAGACAAAAGATTGTGAAAAAGTTGATTACAAATCCTAATAACTATTAGTAGTTATGAAACGATAATTGCGTTCAAATATTGGGATAAATAAATGATAAATAATTTTCAGTCGATTTCTGTTTTCATTTTCGAATGTATTTCTTATAATAATATGTTTTAAACCATTTTTCAATAGAGACTCACTTTAAAGACTAATAACAAGGAATAAATTCTAGATTCAAAGATCTTGGGCTGGAAGATGAGGGCTTCTCTAATAATTGGGGGTTTATTGATAGACCTTATGTTAGACTCAATTCTAGTTTTAATCGATAAAATTTCTGCGATTTTGCTTTGATTTTGAACTCAGTTCGAGGAAAATTTAATTCAATTTTTTTGGGTAAAAGTTTTTTGATTAAAGTAATGTCTGATTGAATCAAATTTTAAGTGGAAATGGATTTCGAATTCTTCTCAATAGTTTGGAAAAAATTAATTTTTCATTGCTTTTTCAATAATTCATAGATAACTTAATTGAAAGCGAAAGAGAAAGTCTGCAAAAACAAGAACTGAGTCTAACGTTAGAAAAATATAAGCGTTTGTTTCGATTGACATTCAATTCATAAAAGAATAATAAAGTATTTCAAACAAAAAATAGATATTCGTTTCAGTCGGTTGTTTGTAAAGCCGTGTTTGGAGAAGTGTGTCCTAATTCTGTGCCAATGCCTTGAGGATTGCCTGAACCTCTTCGGCGACCGCTGTGAGAACATACTCGAACTGTGCCTTGGTCTTGACCATTCCCATGCGCTGATCACGTATGTGTTCCAGTGTTGCCGCGATGTCTATCTCTTTAGCGCCTTTCGACATACGATTCAATACCATATCAATGAGTGCGTAGGTTCCGGTTCGTCCCGTGCCGTCACTGCAATTCAATTAGAAGCATAATAAATTCTTGCAACTAAAACTTGATGGTGTGCTTATTTTCCAATAGAATTACCTGCAATGAGTGACAATAGGACAGGATCGGCCTCTGTATGATTTGTTCACTTTTCTGAAAATTCAATAAAACATGTTTTGAAAAATATTTTCAGTGGAAAAATGCAAAGTTTTGGATAAATATTAATATTAATTGAAAATTGAGATCAAGTTTTCCATAGAGTTTAGAGAAGCGAACGAATGTGAAGTAGTGTTGAGTAGTGGACAGGTAGTGGTAGTAGCGGTGAAAAAGCTGAAACATAGCCATCACTTTTGTGACTATGCAATTAAAATGCGATTTATTAACGCAATTGCACCAATCACAAAAATGATGACCACATCACAGACAAGGTTATTCTATAACAGTTCAGTCGGTTAGTCAGAACAACAGCAACACTTGACTTCTCTAAAGCGTTGATATTTGTATAACAGAATAAGAAGAGACAAGAAGTAGAAATTGACTCTTAATTAGTCACTTATATCAGAAGTGAGACCCAAATAAGAGCTAATGGAAAGAGTCATGAATTAAGAATAAACGCATCAGTTGTGAGCCGTTCCGATGGTGTGCTCTCAGAGATAAATTCAATAATAGACAAAAAGCGAATTGTCTACGGTTAAAGTGTCGTTCACTAAATGCGTCTGTGCACAGGTGTTGCTTACCGTCTAAACTCCAGTATTGATTTGGCATTTGGTGGCACTCCATTCTCAGGCCAGGATAGGAAGTGGAATTGGGTGACAGTTCGGGTTTCGCTTGTCTTCAAGTTCTTCAAATAGAAGCTCCGAACGAGATAGTCATCACACCATATGTGCTCAGATACCAAATGCACCTCATAGTTGTGGTAGAGTTCACTGCCTTCCTCTGGCCAATACCTGTGACACATGGCCACACCGTTCTCCATAAGTCGGGTCAGCATAACAATAATGACACTGCCTTGCTCCCAAACCATCTTAATTGAAACATGATAAATTATTCTAACTGATCTGGGGTTAATTTATAAAGATATCATACCTGCCAGAAATCGGCTGCTGTATGCGCAAGAGGTCCCTGTGTTGCAATGTAAGCTGGGTTTCGAGGATCGTGGTCAGTCTGTTTACAAATGCATTTATTTTATTCAATGAGAAAATTGATTTGAATTATGAAATAAGAGTACAATTGTGTTGGCGTTTATGTAATCGGAACCACTATTGTTGGCCAAATCATTAAGAATCACTCGCGAGTGATCGTATGGTAAGATATCGGGATAGCGGTTCTTCTTTGCGTTCTGTGGAAGACTGGCCGCATGAGTCGAACATGGATCAGCCTCGTAAGCGCAAAGGGCTTCCCATTCCCTATCCAAGCGGTCTTTCTTCTTCAAATGGTCCTCCATATAGGACTAGAATCATTGAAACAAACAAAATGTTAGAATGAAAATTGGATTTTGAAAATTGATGACAAACCAAGATGATATGTCCAGTGGAAATGTCCATATTGGAAGCAACAGGCTCTTCATTCCTACCAAACAAACAGATATTTAATTATTTAAACATTTGTTTCGTTAAATCCAAATAAAAGCAAAGTTTTGTTTCGTTTAAAGAATTGTCAAATAAATTATTGAAATAATGATATTTTATTTGAACAAAAAGAGGATTAACTCTGATATCAATCCTGAAATAAATGAAATATAAATAAATATATGAAAAAGATTTGCTTCAAATTGAGTATAAGTTTAGAGTTAAGACATTTGGAAAACGGATTTATATTTGTTTTCAATTCGACGGTAAAGAGAAATAAGATTATCATTGAAGACGACATTAACATCAAAAGCATATTTAAGTTGCAATCAATACAATAACATAACATCAGTTATGTATGTTATCTAATGGATTGAAGTGTGTCTCAGGTCTGTCCTCAAATAAGTCCCACATATAAAACTAATATCCAATATATGTTCGGCTCGTCTGATATTAAAATAATTCATAGTATTTCCTAATAACCTAACGTTTTAGGGGAACGACACACATAATGCATATATTTTCTATTGGCATTACATCGAAGTCGTACAGAGAAGTAGTGTACAAAAGTAGAGTGAGAGTGGAGTAGAGTTTCTCAAAAGTTCTTATATCAGTATTTTATTACAGGAATGGTATTAATCTTTAATGTTCTCTTCGTTCATCTCTTTATCTGGTCTTCAATGGACTGTCGTTTGCTTTTTATTTTAGTCCTCGTTTTTGAAGCGCATAAACAGCTAAAGCACACGAAAACCAGTAGAGATAAAGACAGAGAAACAACAAATATTTGTCTTGTAATGGACAGATTATTACGTGCGCCATAACACCACCATATATATACACTACTCATAGAATATATTAAATGTATATATATATGGGTATATACGTATAAATCAATAGTGAATATTATGCTATTTAGACATTATTGCCCATCAATTTATCTGACCAAGAGTTTACTTTACGGGTGGATAATGGCTACACATCTAACGGATATCTACAGTATTGACACATAAGTCAAATTGACTCAACTCGATGCGACTCCACCAACAGACAAGAGCACTACTACTCCTCCATTCATTTGCCTGTCTCTCATCGGCTTTATTTCTTTCTTTCTGCTAGATATGAATAATTTCACATTCATTTACTCTTTCATATGTTATGTTTTGTCGTATTTCATGCTTTCATTTCTAATCCTTAACTCATTTTTCATTCACTTTTCTTTTGTGTTTGGCCTCAAAACTATTGATTATATAATTGAAAACTAGTTTTAATATTTATCATCATTTGAGGGCATTTTAGACTAAGCTGTGTTCCATGCTAAGTTTAAATTGAATGCGGAGGCAGTTAAGTTGCAAGTAGTTTGAATATCTCTTATTTTTTCTTAACAGCTATTAAAGAAATGAATATATAATTGAAAAGTTTTTTCAAAGAATTGAATGTTTTTTTTCGTTCAAGAAATGGATTTTTGATGATTTTGAGGGCAATTTTGATGACTTTTTTTCAGATTTGACTTTTTTTTGAAGAAACTTTACTTATTTTTCTTTATAAAATGAAGAAATTCAAAATGTGCTTGACAAAAAATAGAGTGATTCGAGAAATGAGTAAAATAACTTTCAGCACAAACTTTAGTCTGAAATACAAATTCACTGAACGACTGAATAAATCAATAAAATAATAATAATTTTAAATAAGAATATAATGTAAAGCAAACGACATCTCAATATCAGAATCTGAGCCCAACAGAGGATAGCAGACACTGAATAAAGGGAGGGTAGGCTTGGGAAAAATGTTAGTTCACTATTACTTTCATTTGATTCTCCCATGTATCGGAAGATTGTGTTTGGGAACTGATACACCTGGGATCAAATCAGCGAATAACAAACACTAGAGTCCAACGCAATGTTGTCTTAACTGTTGAAACGTTTTTTTTCAGTAGTCGTCTCACAAATTGCTTATAAACTTAAAGAACTTTTCTTTACTATTATTTATAATATAATATCGACATTAAGGCAAAGGAATGCGAAAAAATTGCTTTTGCTTTCATATATCCAACAGTTTAAACGTAATAAAGGCTTTGGAAAGACTACCAAAAACGAGACTCCCTTTTATTTGGACAGAGTTTCGGATTATTTTGCATTCAAATCGCTTTCTCGCTATTCATGACTGGCTGTTATGCGCTGGCATTCAATCAGAACGAAAATCTTTTGCTAACTTATGGTATGACTCAATCAGTTGGCCTTTCCTTTCTTTGACTTCAAATCGATTTACTTTATATTTGCAATTATAGCACAAGTGTACGGTTGAGAGGATGTGGAAATACTTTACGATTTGCCATCTATTCATCAAAATAAGTGACTCAACTAATTAGCTCTTGTAATACACGATTATTCTTGTCTTTCAGATACCGACTCTATGCTGTGCTCTACAACTCTAAAACTCTATATACATACAGAGAGTACTACAGTTTTGAACTTTGAAAAAGAAAATTTGAAAACGTTTTCAAATACTTTTCCGCTGAATATGTGATTAAAAGGAAATAATTTTAATTTTTGTTCAGATAATTACCACGAAGATGTGGACGATCTGCTGGGAGGACTGGCTTGGGCTCCATCACTAGACTGCGATAGTTTGCTAACAAGTTTACTTGTTGAATGAACACCAGTGCCTGTGGTCTGCGCTACGTTTATTGGCTCTTGTTTTTCATTTGACTTATTCTGCATTCGCTGTCGACACAAATCCTGTAATAAAAGGTCAAAAAATTCATTGAATTTAAGCTTTTATTCAAATCGTAATCAATGAGTGAAAGATTTTCAAAACGAATTGACTCATCAAAAATTAAAACTTCAATTCAACAGTTAACTAGACCATTTAAGTTGAATTTCAAAGCAAATATAAGCTCATAATCACAAATCTATTTCAGAAGATTTTTTTTATGAATCGACAATTAATTAGATGTGTGTTTGAAGTCTATGAATACGTGTCCGCAAAATCTAACTCAAGCCTAAAGCTCAGCATAATTTTTCACTCAACAACCATCGGTTGAATTATTCCGACATTTGGGCAAAACGATTGATAGGTTAGAATAAAAAAGAACCTTTTGATTTGAATGGAAGCAAAATTTATTCCAAATAATTGTGTATTTTATATATGAGATGTCGGAAAACAAACTTACAATATATTAGTAGACTGTATGTCAACAAAATTATAATACCTTATATATGATGCGAACATTTTTTTAGTGTCGCTGAGAAGGAAAAGTTTAAAATTTTCAAGTATTTACTTATTTCAAAAACCAGATTCAATAGAGAAAAGAGAATTTTTTAGAGTGAAAAATAAATTTGAGATAATTTTATTTTGTAGGCAATCTCTACTCGAAGCTATAAAATAGGTTTAGTATATCAGTCAATATTTGAGATAAAGTGTGAACTTCTTATATCGTATATTATTTGTGAACTCATATCTTGTCTATCAATAGCTGCCATAGAATAGAATAATTGAAAATAGATTAAAAAGAGAGGAAAATTTGATACAAGAAGAGAGAGAAATATTCGGCAAAGAATTTGAAAAAAACGAATTATGTTTTGAAAGAAGGAATTTACGGAAAAACTGATAAACATTTTTTATATCGGATTCTCAATTTGGCTGAAAGTTTTTCGTCGCAAATATTGATTTATTAATGGATATATTCATCAACTCTTGGTGTATATATTCACAAAATAATTACTAACGATATAAAAACAAATAGAAAAAGACACGGAAACAGTCTATTCAGTTGTGATTCCCTTCAAAAAACAGAAAAGACCATCAAAACTGTTTGCATTGCAGGAAAGTAGTCTTTTGGGCTGTTATTCCAAATGGGATTCAATGGTTGTTTATTTAAAAACAAAACAAATTGGTCACAAACCTGATAGTCCTGACTGGCCTCGCAGTCGCCCCTCGAAGTCAGTCCCTGAAGCTTTTGTCGAAACTTTTCGTTGCGTCTGTAGAAGAATATTAGAACTCCAGACACGAGGGCCACCATGATTAATCCGCATAGTGTCAGAGTCACAGTCGTCAGACGTTGAAGTGATTCCTTTACTACACGATTGGATAGGACTTCGAGTTTTGTCTAAAAATACAATTCAACGAAAACACATGTATTTAATGATTAAGTTTATGGAGAAGACAAACAAAATTCAAGTCAAAAATTTCTGTCATCAATAAAGACCGGCAAAGAATAGCCGTTAGTTTTATTCAATCGTCTAAAACATTGATATATTAATATATCAATAGGAAAATGTATGAAAACATTATTTTTTCATACATTTGTCGGCTTTCCTT
The DNA here is from genome assembly GCA_034693445.1 of Edwardzetes edwardsi. NCBI lineage: Eukaryota > Metazoa > Arthropoda > Arachnida > Sarcoptiformes > Ceratozetidae > Edwardzetes > Edwardzetes edwardsi. Next base: position 23,874 of record JAQFXL010000308.1, read on the forward strand.
TCTTTTGGCCAACAATTCTCTACATTTGTCTTTCAATTGAGAGAAAAATACTAACATTAATAATAGTATATAAATGGTTTCCTTAGATACCAAAGTGCAACACATGAAGTACTACCGAATTTATGAAACACTAGCAAAACATTACTTGAACTGAACGGAACGACTGCTGCAAATACTGTAAAACATACTCAACAGAAAACACAGACAGATAGAGAGAGAGAGAGAGAGAGAGAGACAGGCA
>JAQFXL010000309.1:0-24114 GCA_034693445.1 Edwardzetes edwardsi
CACACACACACACACACACAGACACACTCACCAACTCACTCACTCACTGCACCAGTCCTTCAACCAAGAAAATAGTTTGTGCACAGAATAAGTTTGATCTTCATTTGGACTATCAGTTAGTGTTTGAGACACATCTAAGTGGAGACCGATTTGGAGAGCGTTTCCAGCATTGAAAACATCCACTAAATTATATCTCAACTTCGCTTACATTCCATTAATGTATTTGTGTTAAGACTTGAGAACACATTCTATCGCTCAGCATCTGCACAGCCATTGCTTAGAATACTATTTTAAACACAATTTAGAAAAAGAACACAAAAGATAAGAACAGAATAATTGGACGAATTCTCCCAAAATATGATACCATCTAATGTTAACTCAGAATTGATTGAAAAATAGTGTTTCTTCGAAAACAACTCAAACTCTAACAAACATACCCTGAGCTAATAGTATGGCTAGATGCAAAATAGAAAAAATGGGACATTATATGAGAATAGGCTTGATAAAACTGGACATCTTATTCTTATCATAAAAGAAATATGTCTGAACCCATTATATTGATTTTACAACCTATACATCTTATAATTGTTATTTTCAGTTTCCAAGATTATACTTCAGGAGAATCTCAATCTAGATAATACAATCGTGAACTGTTTGCTTGTTCACACTACTGGCTAAATATTACAATACATGCTTTCTGATTGATGCAATTTTTTGTTAAAATGAGACTCAGAAAAAGAATTTACTTAATAGGAAATAGTTTGGGTGGGACGGGCTTAAAATGAGCAAAATATTTTAAAGCTACAATTTATGCTTCCGTAAGCTTCAATTACAAGTTTAAAAATCAAAGTTGCCACAAATAAATTTTGAACTGAACTTTGATGTCTTAATTATTTAAATCATTGAACTATTAATTAGACACATAATGTGAGAAAATTATTTTAATTAATGAAATTCTAAGAAAAATGTTTTCTTTCAAATACTATTCACTCATTTTTTCATTGAAACATCAAAGTTCAGTTCAAAATTTATTCGAGGCTATATTGATTTTGAATTTGCAATTAAAGCTTACGATTTATATTGTTTTAAATGGTGGCCATTCTACTGGCCATTCAGGATTCAAATTTAGCATGATGAGTTAATGCTGTTAGTATAGCTTACAAAAGTTGTCATCTTGCTTATTTTAAGACCCTCCCACCTAAATAGTTTCCTATTTAGAATTAGTCGAAAAGTAAGTAACTAGGTCATGTAAGACTGGTAGCTCATACTTTATGACATAATTTCGCCCTTTTCTCGAAGTTTAATGAGCTAGTCAACCAGTAAAATTTTAAAGATGATACATTTGACTGCCATTTTAATCAACATTTTATACAATCAATTTTCTTTTATAATCAACAACTTCTAGATTCCATATCCACTTCAATAGACATAAATATTGAAAATATTCGCTTATAATCAACATTTCTTGCTATGCTTAAACCACTCTAATAGAGAACTGAACTAAAACTACTCCCTTATAATCAACAATAAATTTCACAAAACTTTAAAACAAAATTTGATTCAAAATTCACTCAATTCTCTTAAAGAGTGCAAAATAACTGATTATTTACAATAAATAGCAGTATTTGATATAAAATTTAAATGTAATGTCATTTAAATAATAAACCTTTTATTTGAATATGTTTTCAATACACTGACCTTTAACATCAACACTCTATAACCAGTCATTCCTAAAACCAATCGTCTTGATTATAATAGCAGTGAAGTGTAGTTTAAATTTGTTGAGTAATTATAAGTAAAACTTCTTCAAGAAATCATCGTTGAAATCAAAAGTGTAGTTAAAATAATCACAAATTTAAGTGCAGTTTATTTTCAAATGAATTTCAATTATAATAATTAATCAGAAGTTTTGGTTCGAGGACTCATTCATTGCTTTATTTTAATGGAAAAAATGCATTCAAACAAACAAATTGTTTATAAAATGATTATTGTTTTAAGAGTTGCGATCAAATTAAATGTAAAACAAAATTCAGGAAATGCTGTTCAGAATCGCAGTTAAGGAGAGTTAAGAACAACAAGACATTAGTTGAATGGCTGAGGAATGTATTCAATTTGATAATGCATTTGCTTTTGTATTGCCAATGAGAACCTGTCAATTGTACTTAGAATTAGCTCTTTTTTATTTCAAATGCTTCCAACTATTATTTGCCAAAAGGACTATAATCGACACAAATAAGCAAAGAATCCAGTAGAAGCCAAGTGGGCTGCGCTCAAGTACTTCCTAACTATGCATATAAACAACATAATATTCTTGATTTCTCAATTTATTCTGAGTGAAAAACTGTCATTTCCATGCCTTTTAGGTACTTTTTTGCTTGATTACTTCTCCTTTATTGAGAAACCTTGGGCATCACGATTACCAATCGATGTTTGTTTTAAATGAGGTTCAAATCATTTGTGCGATTTTGACCACATTTAGCAAATGGCAGTCCTGTTGTCGGACCAATACATTAGTCTAAGCAGTAATTCACAGCCTTTTTGTTGAAACGATTGGATATTAAAACAGATTGAAAGACATTCGCATCAATAGAGATGAATATATGGCGAAAAGTGAGCAAAATTTGGCGCTCAAGGGGGGCACTGATAGGGACGGCACACAAGAAGAGGACAACTATTGACTACAAAGTATAAAACGCATCTCAAATGTCTTATACAAACGACGCGAAGAAAAAGATGTGCTGACGATAAGGACAGAGAATGGCTTAAATGAGGCGAACGAACAGCACAACTAAAGATCGGAAATATGGATATAGTATTGCGCCTCAATTGTCTTCAAAATGATCAATGGATAAACTGATGGATAAACTGATGACACGATCGACGAATATTTCCATTCGATTCACTTCGAAGTGCTTTTTGACAAAAATAAAATACATTCAAAGAAAAGGATTTTTATTTATTTCAAATCGACTTTTTAACTGTTATTTCTGTCATTCAGATGAATATCATTTAAACCACAAAAGAATATCAAAATCGTAATATCAGAAGAGAGAGAGAGAGAGAGAGAAAGAGAGAGAGAGAGAGAGAGAGAGAGAGAGAGAGAGAGAGAGAGAGAGAGAGAGAGCTTAAATCCAAATTCCAATTAAATTATGAAAAAGAGGCAGAAAGAGAAGATTTGTTTTATTGTAGGGTTGATATCAATCGTTGAATATATATATATAAATATCTCTTTTATTTTTGGACTCATTTTATATTTGGTTTCGTTGATCTCTTTTTCTCATTTACCAAAATTGATCAGAATATTGGGCTCCGGTATAGTTTCTTCTTCTTCTTCGGTGTCAAACATTTTTGCTGAGAAATTTGCAATTCCGAACACATATTCATCCAAACATTGGCCAAATATATGCAACTATTTGGTTGCATGTGATCTGGATAATATTCATCAGGGCATTCCATCCATTGCTTCCATAATTCAATGCACTATTCAAATTGCTCTCTCTCTCTCTCTCTCTCTCTCTCTCTCTCTCTCTCTCTCTCTCTCTCTCCGCAAACTTTAGACTAAAATGTTTGAAAATTTCAAATGTGATGTGAGTTTTGAATAAGTTTATGATTACAATAATATTATCGTTTTTCTGGTGAATATTTTCACACAAATAAATAAATATAAATCGAAATGGAAGTCATGGAAGTCATGAGAGGTCTTAACTTTGAGGTGAGGCCTAAATTTTAAATTTTATTCAAATTGTATAGAAGTGAACCGAAAGTAACGATTCTTCTAAAAAAATAGTATTGAGAAATGCATTAAAATAAAGAGAAAGTGATGTGATGTGCGGCACAGAATAGTAGAGAAACGGCCACATCTTTATGCAGAATACCCTACGGGATGAACAATATGTTAGTCTTGCAATACTAGTGCTATGTATGCGATTCAGATCCAGCACAAAACCAATTTGTGTTTGGAGTCAATGTTTAAATAAAACACTTTTTAGTCTTTGGATTAAATTTCATTCGATCCGAAAAATGTGTTTTAGTTTTTGATCGAAACGTTGGGAATAATCTTATAACCGGTATAACGGGTATTATTTGATATAATCTATTTAAAATTCTGAATGAAAACACAGTTTCTTTATTTTTTTGAAACAAATTTGCTTCAAGTCGTCGATAGACTCAACTCTATTGAGAAGTTTTGGTCGAAAACAATATCGAAAGCGAAGTGAAAGTCAGTATTCATTCATTCGTTGATCGATTGGTTCATTCGTTCATTCATTGAGTGATTTGAGTTCATTAACGTTTACAATACAATAGATTTGTGAAACACTGTTGTGTTGCGATACTAACTATGGCTAAGTGTAGACCAATGGCCAAAACAATTGCAGACTCGATGTTAAAATCGTTGTATATTATAATAGATCCCAGAGTTGACCCACGAAACAAAAGGTTTCATTACGTGAATCTATGGGTGGATTCATTTATGACTGCAATTGTAGTCAATGAGTAAATTGCATCCATGCCTTCCTATTCCCTTTCATACAACCTTTTGAAAGAGCCTTTAAAGACATTGCAGTTCGCCTTTTGATAAACAAATAAATATAAACCGTTTCGTGTTTCGTATTACTTCTGATGATTATGGCTGTGCTGCCAATGATGCCAGTGATGGCCCCATCAAAGATGATGACGATAATGACTTTATGTAATTCATACCATCCATAAGACATGAAATACTTGAGCTCTGGCCCAAGACATGACTTGAGCTCAAATTTTAATGCATTGCAAATAAATCACTGAATGTTAATATTAATTTGCGGACCCCTTCCTAACCATTGGGTTCTTTTGACAAAGAAAATAGTTTCGATCAAAAATGAATAATTGGCTAAACTTTGTTAAAGTGTTATAAAAGATCGTCGAAGTGTTATGCCTAACAAAATATCCCACTTTTTCGCCTCAAATATGAACTTTTCCATCAAAATCGCGATCCAATAGAGAAGAAAATCATTTTTTCTTTCACCTAAAAAAATCCTTAAATGAATCCAACATTTATATTAAAGGTTTAATTAGCAAAAGATTTATCACTCAATATATCGATTGAGTTGGGATTTGGCAAATAATTTATGATTAAAGCCTTTATATCATTGAGAAAATTGTTCTCTTTTTCTGAGGCAATGAATTTCCGGAATAACACAATTGTCTAACAAATTATTAGATGAAGTTTTCACTAATGTTTTTATACTTACTTTCATCAAACATTTGAGAAAATTAAAACCCCATTTGATTCTAGTTTGAAAGCATTGGAAATGTACTTGGACATTTTAAATTTATGAATTCGAAAATTGTGTTTAGAAAGCAAACGCCTAATGGAAGAAATTTCTGACATATTTTTGATTAAATATCTATCGATTGATAAATCAATGGATTTGAGGAATGGAAGTGAGAGCCGACAAAACTGAGCTAATTTGGAAATTATCTGCTTTTTGAACGCTTATACTTCTTGGTTATCTTCAAAATATATTGAAGTTCTGGTGTTTGCTATTTGTGGCTAAAACACCAAAAAACACCTAATATTTAACGTAATATTAAGCCATTAAAGTCAAAGAACTACAATAATTAGATTTAAGGTAAAAGTTTTGATGGCATGTGTTTTGACACAAAAATCGATTCATACAAAAAGTTGATTGAATGAAATCGATCGCAAATACTCTTAAGATAACCAAATGTCTATCCAACCAAAACGTCCAACAAATTTGTGTCAATCAATAAGCTTTGAATCGAAATTATCGATGAATTGATTATAAATTAAGGAAAGAATAAAAAATTCTTGAAATGGATCGAAGAGAGCAAAAAATGATAGTATTTGCTGCACAGAATAAAGCCAACAAGCAATCTATTGAATAGTTCTGAGAAGATTTCATCAGAAAGTTTGATGAAAAAAATGAGTTTTTATGCTAAAATCAAAGTTGATTTTGGAATGGAGTTAAAGGAGGACAAAATGATCTTGCACAAACACACATTCAATCGAATAGATATGAAACTGAAACATAAAATCAACATTTATTGAAATATTCAATTAGAAGAAAACATTTGAAGACTACTTTGAAAGTCAATTGAAACAAAATATGACGGATTGGATCGTAAATAAATTGCAATTTGGTTTTTGGTTTATATGCTTTGGTTTTGGTTCAACATTTCGTTTGCGGCAATCAATTTCAACAATACTTTGAGCTTTTGATTTGGAGCACCGAGTGTTTTGATCATTACCTATCACAACATTGAATAAATAATAGGATTCATTGTTTCCGTTGCAATCATTTTATTCAAAGCATGCAATTTATACTTTATGAGAGATTTTCTTTTTTATTGATATTTATTCAATATTTTTGTGAACAAAAAATTCTATATATTTTCACTTTTGATGTAAACTTGTTTTTATGAACGCAGAGAACAACTGTTTTTGTTTATTATAGTTCATAAAAGACAATATACAGGAGTTTGTCTTCAGAGCAAAAGAGAAAAATTGTTTAACTTCGGATCAGTACTTATTTGCGTGATCTTATGGTTAGCCCGCATTGCAATTGAAAACAATAGAAGAAACATAAAAAATATTTGAAAACAAGAAGAAGAGGCAAATCATTATTCGTGAGAATCACACGAATCACATGTGGCTTAACTCTCAATCAGTTTAAAATCAAAAGCAAAAGCATAATAGAAACGCATCTTATTATTAGCAAACATTGAGCGGCCAGATGTCCTTCACAGCACCTAACAGTCAATCCTCGCCAACACATCGATCTCTGACCAGAGCTCTGTTTTGAATAAAACAAAGTCCCACTTTTAGTCCAAAAAATCAATACCTATGAAATTTTTGCAATACTATTGAATTTCTTATCAGAATATGATTTAGTTTTGGAACATATTTTGAATAAAGAGATGAGTAAAATTCATGAGAAAACATGTTCCTGCTCGTTCGACCAGCTCAGATGAATATCCAATGAAGAAAGCATGGAAATACTTCCTTGCATATAATAATTTGATGAAAATCCTTTTGAATTCAAAATTCTTGAAAACTTAGATTAAATTTTAAGAAAATTTAAGAAAATTTGATTTCAGTCTTTCGTTTTGAAAAAATAGACTGAAATCCAATAAAATGTTTTAGAAAATAGTCGATAGCTTTCAAACTAAAATTTAATGTATTTTTCTTCTCTTCTTTTGGACTCAATCATCAAATAATGTGTGTCTCGAGTCTAACAGCACTCGAATGACAGCCAAAAAAGATTTGATATTAAGTTTCGATGTTTTTATGTTCAATAATGCTTTTGTTATATATATGAAAAATTACTCCAAAGTTATCTAACTTAAGGGATAATCTTCATAACTACATAGAAAAGGACACTTCCTTCGGCTCCAACATCGATATACCAATGAATTTGATTTTCTCTATGAATAGTATGGGTCGCACAGGAATTGCAAAGCCATTCAAATCTCCAGTGCCTCATACAGTTGAAGTAGTTTTTACTAAAGAATAGCACACAACCAGTTTTATTCAACTTATACACCAGGAGAGGGATAGACATAGAAAAAAAGTACAATACGAATGATGTGCACCAAAAAAATCACATCTAATACTTTGTAGGTCTGACTGATATTAGTTTCTACTTCTCTCAAATGATTCATCACTACTTAGAAACCAGTGTAGAGATGATACCATCTTGATCATATACAATAGGAATAAGTGCTGGTTTTGAATCGGGGGACGAAAGCTTATGAGGAGGACAATAAGTGCGGCCAACCTTGTCGATTTTTTTAATCGTTTGATTTATAATATTTCTTTCTTTCTGTTCAACGCATGAAATATTGAGAAATTTCTTTAAAGATTTTAAGAACAGGATATTAGTGTCTTTGAATGAGTGTTTGGGTCAGTCCTGGGTTTAGTTGAAAAACAGTTTCGATTGCAGATTAAGAAAAAATGCTGTCGGAGTCAAAGCCATAGAGAATAGCATGAATTGGATGCTGAAAAAATCCAAACCATTATAAAAATTGCTTTATTGCTCAGATTAGAGTCCGGACCGACAAAAATGCTAACAACAAAAATTGAGGACTCAATGAAAATAATAAATTGAGTCGGAGTTTGAAAAAAACTCTGGAATTTCGCACTTTTTCTGACAACTTTCAGTTTAAAAGCTTAGAAATCGAAATAAAACGTCGAAAATAACAATAGAAATAACTGTCGACTCGAAAGTGAGTTACGGAAGACTCCTATGAATAGAACGAAATTATAGAAAATCTTGTTATTAATAGATAGCACACAGAAGTTAGGCATCATCAAGGTATAACTTTTTTTTATTGAACAAGATAGCACTGATAACTAATTATGTATATAAAAAATAAAACACTAAAGATCCAAGTTTGGAATGTTTGGAAAATAAAGCGATTGAATTTGAAGTGAAACAAATGAAAACTCTTCATTCCTGAGCACATTCTTCCATAAAATTCAATAATACTTAACTATTTTTGTGACTTATCGAGATTTGTGGAAATTTCAAAATATACTAAATTATTGGATAATATCTTGGAAAAGTTCATTGAATGGTTCACTGAATATAATATTTTAAACTTGACTGGCGATTGAAATGATGGTAAAATACAAATATTGACCACAAAATGACAATATTCTGATTCGTTCTTAGATTGTAAACAAAATCTCTGAACATTCGGAGCAATAGTTATAACTTATGTCTCTCCTATTAGCTCAGAATTTCATCACTTCTGGCAAACAATTATTTTATAATAGAAAACAAAAGTAAATAAATTATTCATTCGATTCTGTAATGAATTTCTATATAAATTCTAAAAACAAACCTTCGTTATACCAAATTAATCAATATTTAATTAGATTTTCGACCAGTGAAGCACATGGGGGTAAACCAACTTAATCTTTTGAAAATTTCGTTCAAAGATTACAATCAGGTTGAAATTTCCTGTAGTTTGTAAGTAGACGATTGAATTTAATCCAACTCAAATCTACATCAAGAATGACCTAATTCTTTCCAACATCATTTCCTGTAATCTAGCCAAAAGCTACCTGTTAGCCCCCATAGTGGAAAAATGTGAACATCATTGAATTAGCATTAATGTCAAAATTAATGCTTCAATTTTTTCATGAATTGTTTGCATAATATTTATTTTAAAAGGTATTGTTTTTTTGTTGCGTTAATTGAAAATAATGTCTACACTGAGAATGGATTGCAATAAAAGAGTAGTAAAAGTAAATATCAGTTAATTCGGAATTGCTTTCCATTAGACGTGTAGTCATTGGCTGTGAAGCTGAATATATTATATGATATATTAATTCAGATTAAATACAGACTAATATCGAGAATATTTGCGTTGAATTAGTATATGAGGAGAGAATTTAATCTCAATTAATATATAAGCAGATTATAAAAGTTAGTCTTTGGGAGCCATCAATCAATATGTCATATATTTGTTCTCCGCATAGCATTGGAAGTGAGGCTAAGATTGCATCGATATTTTATGAGTGATTACAATTGAGTTTTTGGTATTGAGTTGAGTACAGTTTAGTTATAATATTCTTTTAGGGCACAGCACTGCCGGTGCTCTAACTGCCAGCTCTTTTACACATTAGATTCTTTTCATATTAAATAAGGCTATGAGTTATGAAATAATTTTGCAAAAGCGAAAGCGATTGCATCGGTTTTGCTTACTTAAAGGCTTTTCAACCTTAATTCTACATAAGGCCGAACATGTTTGCCTGTACCCAACACTGTTCCTCAGCCTTTGCCTGTGCTTTGAGCCCTTAATATTCACAATTGATTGAACAAATCCATAAAATAAAAAAATCGTTAACAGTGTAACAAAAGGCGAGTTTAGTTCACTTGCAATGGTTTGCGACCAATAATACAGACATACAACAGAAGATTCAGAAAAAGTAAAAGAAGAAGAAAAAGAGGAACAGAAATAAAATCGACAATAAAAAAGATTGCAATGAAAGGCTGAAAATGTAAATTGATTTGCATAATAACAAACACAAACTGAGCCAACAGTAGAGATAATAAAGACAACACACAGTTTGGCAAAAAGCTATTTATTCTGTGCTATTCTGTGCAATGGTATTCGTTAAAACGAGAGATCATTAGAATTAAGGGACGAAATAAATTGCATTCAATCGGATTAAATTTGATGGAATCGGTTTTGATCACAGAATAGTCTATCATCTGAACCAACGCTAACGCTATTAGACAACAATAGTTGAGTCAAACAATAAGAGAGAGTACTGTTCATCAGACAAGTGGACCACCGCTACTCTCTCTCTCTCTCTCTCTCTCTCTCTCTCTCTCTCTCTCTCTCTCTCTCTCTCTCTCAAAGTACAGATTGTTTATACCTAAGAAGCAAAACAAATATAAAACATAACTATTATTTTAGTGGATGTGAACTGAAAGCAAGCAAACAATCAGTACAACTGATGGCAGTTCCACTTCAAGTGATTTCTCTGTGAGAATGCATAACAAATATATAATAATGAAAAAAAAATTTGCAGAAAGAGTGAGAATAATGTATTCCATTGGAAGATGAATGAGTTAACCAGCAAGAATTAAGTGCGTCAAATAGATCTTTAGCTTCAATGAAATACTAAGCGGACTGAAGCGCAATATTCCTCCAGAAATAATGGTCTGAAGAGATAATTGAATTGAAGCGAACACTAAAATAAATCAATCGTTTTGAGCCCATTTGCATATGAATAGCAGAGAGTTGACTTACACTTCAAACAACATTTAAATTAGTTTTTCTTATATTTTTGCTTATAATAACATATAAGCACTGATTTCTTCACTGTTAAGCTAATGCAATATGAAAAGAAAGGCGAATACCTTGTCATTTGAATTTGCATTTGAAATTATAGCTCATTGATTATGTGACTGACTTTCATATCCCTTCACTTCTCTCTTCAATTATAATGTTTGATTTTCCTTTGACTAACACTTATCTTATAACTTGAAGGGAATAAACCAGCACAATCTTTAATTTTTTTCTCTCAAGAATTCAGAGAGAGAGAGAGAGAGAGAGAGAGAGAGAGAGAGAGAGAGAGAGCACAGGGAAAAGTTTAGAGCTTAATTTAATTGTGTTATGAAAGCAAATGTGAAGACTGAATGCCTAGAGCATCGGTTGTGATGAGAGTAAGTACTGAAGTGATGAACAGAACCTTTAAAGCAAAACAATTGGTCTTTTAATGGTTTATTTTTGTCTCTCATTCGTCACAAAAATTGAATGAAAGAATAATTTTTTGTTTTTCTTACAGAAGAAAAGAAAATTAAATGAAAAGAATAACAAATGCAGATGTGATAGGAGTCTGATAGGACTACAATTGGCAAAGATTGCAACTGATCAAGTGCCAACTTACTTTGATGGCCATCCGATCTCATCAAAAAATAACATGACGTCATACATGTATTTGATGCGAATATAGAGCTCATTGTAAAAGCAATGGTTAGGACTGACTGTTTGAACAAATAAAGTATTTTTACTAATTAATAGAAGTAATCAAAATATTGCTCAGAAGAGCACAATTAAGTCTAGCCTTTCCTTCGATATAATAACCGTTGAGTTAAGCTATGAATACATGGAATGTATAAATAAATTATATACATTTTATAACTCATATTATCCTTTGATAGCACAGAATATAATGCGAAGTAAATACTGTCGAAAATACAGAGGAGAGTATATATAAAATTCATAAAAATTAATGATCAAAATGTTCAAAACGGCAACATTTGTGCGCAAATCGAAACCTATTTTAACAAAAGATTTTTCTTTGTTAATGAATTATGAGTTGCTTTTAATTTCTAATTCGTTGATAAAATCAATTTATTATACAATTAACTGTAACTATAACTCATTTTGTTAATCAAAATTGTGTCGTAAAAGTTTCTCAACTTTTTTGCTCATCAAAAGTTCATATCTGGAATATTTGAGAAAGTTTTCAACAGACTTTGATAGATGTGATAGATTACTTTCGAAATTTACAACCAATATATTATTTCCTATCTTTTTATGGTTGAAAAATAAAATCGAAAGCAAGTTATTTATTGGACCGATGGAGTCTCAAAGACGACCATGGCTATTTGTACTGTCCAGAAGATTAAATTAACTTCAAAATGAATCTTTGATATTATCATGATGATTTTTAATCAAAATATTGTTTGACTTTAACCAAACAAATCTTTACAACAGATTTATTTTCAGGAATGAAAACTAAGGTTTTTGTGACAAACAATCAAAAATTTGTTTTTGTTTGTCTGGAAGTCAGAATTTAATCCATTGAATGACAGAATTGAGTAAAAGTAATATAAAAAGAGTTATAAAATACAAGAAAAGAGTGAAAATAAATTTATTATTTATAGTGATTTTTCGTCTGAAATCCAATGACATTATTAGTGAAAATCCATTCAATAAGTGAGTTGTGTTTGTATGCGAACAATGGTTTGCCAATAAAACAGAATTTCCCATTTCTTTTGAGTCTTAGCAAAGAATTTATTAAAGTTTGCTTAATATTTTGACATTTTAATTGCATCCTATAAATTGAATGCCAAACATATACTGCCTTTTCTTCCGCTATTAATATAGTTTTATAATTCAATTTCAGTGAAAACAGAGCATGAAATCAAAACTATACTATTTTAATGCTATAGTTCTGGGACTGACTGAAGCACTGGTGGACAGAATCACTAATTAAAAAAAGGAAAAGAAACTCTTTTTTTATATAAATTATTGTTTTATCGATAAAAATATAGAAATTCAGTTACAAATAGAAATGAAATTTGTGTTCATTCGGATCACAGACTTGAAATTGAATTCATATTTTTTCAAACCAAAGAATCAGATCTTCTTTTGAGATCTGACGACAATTTTTTTTGTGTCAAAATATTTATTTTTTGAAAATTATTTATTTTTCTTTTATGTTAAAGGAATTCATATTTTTGTGTCCATTGAACGCTGAAAACGATTCAATGGTTTTATTGCTCGTCAATAAAGACGAGAATCTAAATTGGATTTTATTCATATCATTCGTTTGAATAAAATTTCATTCTCAGCCAAAAGTGTCATCTCTTTTACAATATTTAACTCAGAATACATGATATTTCAGAATGACTTCAAATTATCAATCAACTTTTTCAAGAAAATTAAAAATTAAATCATCAATCAAATTCATTATTAGCTAGAGTCAATTAAATGTTGAATTGATGAAAATTCCTGTGTTATCAATAAAACATTACATTATTAGAGGTTATGTCAAACATTTCATTCAAAAGTTTTGAAGGCAAACATAAATAAAATTGTCTGTTTTGCAAATTCCTTGACACCTTTATACCTTGATAATCACGCAAAATAATGATCAAAGTTTATTGTGAAATTCTAAGCTTTACATTTAGAACATGAGCAAGATATATTAGCTATTATAACAAATTCGAACGAATTTCTGTACTTTAATCGATATTATAATAGTGTAGCAAGCACAATCTCTATATCAGATCGACTTAAGTTCAAAATTGATTGTTTTGAATTGAAAGCTAATCCTAGGTAATCTATTAATCAAAAAGCAATTAAAGTGATGGAATTTAATTAAATTAGACATTTTAGACACAGTTTTAGTTTTTTCTTCTTTTAACTGCAGTCACCCGAAAAGTGGCACAAAATCTGGACATAAGATAATTTGTTCGCAATAAATGTAAACAAGTTAAAAATCACTATCTTAAAAGAGAATACATTCCAATTGGGCTCAAATCATAGGCATTAATACTTTTTTGTTGCTAGTTTATAATAGTCACTCTCGAAATAATTATAATTAGCCGTTAATTAAATTCGAGAAATTTATTAATGTTTGACTAAATTTTGACTTTAGACGTATCTGAGCGTAAATAATAGCAAATGAATGCGTGTTTTGCTTTAAATGAAAAATTTTCTTTCATTCCTTTCTAATGGATATTATGTAGAGAATAGCCGACACTTTATATTGAGATGCATTGGCCGACCATAAAATCAATGATTAATGGACTGAACCAATTCAAGTGTGTGCTCGAGATTGACATACAATTCTCAATCATTGATTTAAGAGATTTTTCACAAATCTTTGTCATTCAAATCGGATTCAATCAAAGCCTATCGCAATAAATCTAATGTTAACAAATGTAAAAGGTTATTTAGAAGATTCACTCAGCTTTAGCATTCATTCAAGCTTGATACTTCCTGATAATCATGAAGAAACTATTTTTAGAATTTTATTCATCTGCAGTAAAGTCGAGCCATTATTTGCAAATATTTTACATTTACTGTAGTTTAGAATTTGATTTGAATTTGAATTATTAAAGAGAGCCTCCAGTTATCCAATGAATGTTTGATCCGAAAACAAACTTATCAGTGAAAATCTTCTATACTTTTCATTGACCCTTAAAAAGCTTTTTTAAAAATATCACTGATATGTTCACAAAATTCAATTACAATTTTCTATGAATTTGAGTTTCTGGAGGTAAACCCTAAATCGGAATTCCTTCACATATAATACAGTGGTTTACAACTGAAAGTCAAATATGATTTGAAAACCGAATGTTTTTCTGATAATAAAGTAGATATTCTGTGCTTACAATTCGTTGAAAGTTAATGATTTTGAAGCCCCAAAATATTTCGTTTTATATTTTGTATTCATGTTTTTCAAGTGATGGTCACTGACGAGTGTTATCGCATTCAAGCCATCCTCACATACCTTTAGCTCGTTATCTGTCGGAGCGAATATAACATACATATTTATGATAAAATTTGCTTTACTTGCAAACTGCTATCACTTCTTCATTATTGGACATCTTTTAATGCCCTCAAGTTATCATAGAATAGGAGAAATTTGATATTTATAGTGTCCGTTCCACTTATTATACCGATTCAGACCTTTTCATTCAGCGCTGGATTGAATGCAAATGTCTTTCCTCACAAAATGATTATTTGAGAAGACATTAAAATTTCAATCAAATAATCTGTAAAACTTGTGTTTATTTGTTGAATAATTTCGAAATCCTTATAGTGATAACTCTATTCAATAGACTATATAATACATTAACCAAGCTCAAAAAACAAATTTGATTCAATTTTGTCTAATATTAGTATATAGACATCGACATACATGTACTTACATCGACGTGTTTATGAAGGGAAGAATCATAAGCTCTTTGTCATTTGAAAGAAGTCTCAAAGGAGATGTTAATTCAAAACTTTGACATTTTTCAGATGAGATGGAATTGAAATGGTGACTCACCTGGGCTTTTCTGGGTCTGCAATACAGTGAATGAGATAGTAATGACTCATTACAGAGATTTATGCGACCAAATGATAGTCAATGAAATATTGTGTTTATTCTCTCTTTGGCTCTCATTTATAATTTATGACGAATTTAATTAATTTAATTAACGAAACCATAAAAATTGAAAAAATTAATTATTAATTAAAGTCATAACTATATTAATATTTTAATAAACTTAAGCGAAACATATTTCATTGCAAACTGGGAGACAAAATATGTTTGAATTGAGTTTTGTTTTGAATGGCAATAAATTTAATTCACATTTAGACCACATTTTCTAAAAATAGAGTTTCTGTTTATCGAAGCTATTGATCGACAAAATCATATTCGGATAGAATTTCTGTATATAACGAGTATTTTCAGCAAAAATTTGATCAAATATTGATATAATTGCGAGTTTTGTGGAGTTAAGCCATTCATGAATTGAACGGCACAGCCTCAACATTGCTTGCAATTAGCCGCTCATCGGTAACAAGGATTTTCAGTTTGATTTACATTAAAGTTCACTCATTGACAGAAAGCGATTCTAATGCAATCCAATTCGATGGATTAGCTTGATCAAAAGCAAATTCTAGCAATAACTGTCGGCAAATATAGCACAGCCTTCGAGAGTAAAATAATAAGTAAAAAAGACTTTTATTCTGAGGTCAGTCAGGAATGGACTACTCTTTGTAAAGAATAAAAATGGTTTTAAACAGAGTATCAAAGAACTAAAGAAGACGTAAAAGAAGGGGAAGAATGAGAAGAAAAGTCAGTCTTAAAAGTTAACAATTATTTTAACTGTTTTTGAAATATAAGAAAAAGAAAGAGAAAAACGAAATCGAATGAGAGATTGCTTTCTATGAAAAATGACTCAAAAAAGAGTGGAAATACTGAATGAATTTTAAGCGAAATCCCAGCAAAAAAAGTCAAAATGCTTTTGTAAGGAGTGACTACTCTTCTGAAAACTCCAAACAGTCAAATGTTTATAGTTTTTCAGTTTTTACGTTTGAAAATGTTCACCGGATTATGATTTTTTATGACGACAATTATTGGATAAATAATGATCTAGTAAAAGTCTACTTTTATTGGTTCCAGTTTTCAATTTTGATTTTACGATACTATAAAATTCAGACAAATTTTTATTTGTAGGTTGCGTTCAGAAAATTCCCGAAAATGTGAATATTTATGAGAATAATACGTTTTGTCTCAGAAATTGATGTGAAAGACAACTAAAACCTAATTGAGAACTGAATATAATTTTATAAACCAAACAGAGATGAGATGGGAGGCCGTCGACGGACTTGTTTTGAAGGCAAGACAGGACTGATTCGTTATAAAGACACTGCGTTTATATACTATTGCATTGAGAGAACAAATATTGTTAATTCTGGCGATACTTGAGTTGAGTATAAATGAGAACTCATTAGTATCATTAGAATCAATGCATCGGTCCATATGCCAGTGCTCAACATAAGGCTAAACTGTGGACAGCATAAACTACGAGCCAAAAGGTGCGCGCATTTGATAGGTCTGAAGAGTGAGGCCTAACCTTTATGTTTGAGTTGAATTCGAGTTGAGTCGAGCAGAGAATCCCAGAATCGGATCGATTGGTTGTGCGAACAAATATAAGTCAAAATGTTATCGAGTATTGCTTTTATCATTGAATTAGCCTCAATTAGCTTTTGTCAGTGTTTAATTAAAATTTATACTAGTACTATTCAATATTAGATTAAAGGTTACCTCTCATCATTCGGCCTCTTTTCGCTCTGATTTAGTCTCTAATCTAAAGAAACTTTGATTGTCTCACAATTTGTATGATTTTTAGAGTTAACTCATTGATAGTGTGTTTGCGTTTTGTAATCGATTTTATAATTTAATAATTTTTTTTTGATCACAGATTTTGAATAATAGTTTTTTTTATGAATAGCGAATAGCGTGAGTCATACCCGGAGTTAATAAGTTTGCGTTCATTTTATTTAAATCTCTTTACATAACCTATATTTTTGTAAAGAATTTTGAATTAATATTTTTTTATATTCATTGACAAAATATGTTTCTCACTCTTCCATTGGTTGAGAAATATTTTTAATATGCATTGCATTGTGAATAACGCAATCAAAGCATTAAAATTTTAATAATATTTATGCAAAACTGAAAGTTTTAATGCAAACATAACTTTTATTTGCTATAAAACAAACATTACATCAGATGAGACACTATTTGTTTGCAATGAAACTGAAGCGCAAAATCATATTCTTAAAAATGTAGTCAAATATAAAAGACTGAAATTTCAGTTGAAATCAAAATAAATTATTCAATAATTGAAATATGAAAAGAAGTCATAAGTCATTAGAATTTGTTGCCTCCATTGCCTCCATTGCCTTCATTGCATTCAAAATTCATTTTTATGAATGGTTCAGAATTTTTAGAAATTTCAAGAATCACATAAAGAATTATGTATTGCATGAAAAATGTGTAATCATTTCGCAAAAATAAATTTTGTTTTCAAATATAATTTGTTGATTCAATAAAAGTCTAATATCTTGTAAATGACTTTCTATTTATAGTGAATAATAACAACAAAAACGACGAACTGATTGTGTTTTTGATAGAATTAAAGCTCGAAGAATAGGATCTCATGCATTGTACCTGTGATATGGTTGTGCTATGGCTGTGCCAAGCCTATGACTCAACGTACTTTCGGTCATTAAATAAGAAGAACACACCAAAAATGCAATGTTAGTCATGCAAAGCAGCACTCGATTAATTATGGCATCATTAGGCCCTCACCAACACTTTCAAAGGAAGAGCACAGCCCCGAGAGAGAGAGAGAGAGAGAGAGAGAGAGAGAGAGAGAGAGAGAGAGAGAGAGAGAGAGAGAGCAACATATTCGTCAGATAAAGAGCATATCCAGTGTATAATTGTCTCATTACTCAACAAATATATCAATTGATTTGAAAATAAGTTTTGAAGTTGAGGCACATAATCTATGTTTCACCATTAAAGAATGAACAAGGAGTTTCTTTATGCAGAACATATTAATGAGCTTTTTGTTCCATTAATTTTGCGGTTGGTTTTGGTCTCAATTTTTTCTGATGTTATGAAGTCATCAGAAGAGGAATAATATCTTTTCATATAATAATAGTCTTGTGATTCGTTATCGTATTCTAGAGTTGTTTTGCTATTGTTTTTTAATGTTGGCATCAATTGTGTTGCCCTTAAATATTAATTCACTTGAATTGAGATTTTTCAACGAAATTACAACTAAATTGAATGAAAGACTGAAAAAACTCGTGAATGAATTCAAATGAAATACACTTTAAGTCAAATATTTGAAAAGACAGTCATTTATTTATTTAAGAGCCAGTCATTAGTTTTTTTCTATCAAAACTTTTCTCATTTTATTTAATTCAATAATTTTTTGTATTCAGACTTCAGACAAAATTCAGATACTTTTTAAAAAATAGAGTAATTATTTATCTGAACTTAAAAGGAAATAAAATCAAATTATCTTTTTTTCTATGCATTGAATTTAGAATTAATTCCTTCGATATTCTGACAAATATATTAATGTAAGCTATATATCGATTTATTTCTCCTTTCATTTTGAATCTTGGAATCAATGGGTCATTAAATATTGATTACTAAATAAGCATTTCAAGTATTTTTTGTTCAGAAGGAATTTGAATTTTTAATCCTTAATGCGTTGCTCTGAATGGCAATCCACTTGAGAAAGGTCAATTTGTAGAATCACTTCTACTCGACGAATTGAATTTATCCTAACATTTATTTAATGTTTTTAACGCATTTTAAATTTTAAAAGACCGAAAACAGAGCCATTTAGTAATAATCAATAGAAATAGAGCTCATTATATAATAACATTGGATTAGATGGCAATGGTTTTGAAAGCAAAACTCTGACACAAATAATCAAAAATATACTTTCATTTCCCAAATATATATCTGACGTAAAATTCAATTTATTTTAAGCTTATTATAGATTTTAATAAAACAAATCGTTAGAAATTTATTTGAATTTTTGCACAAAAAACTGTTTTATCAAATGTTTTCAGTGGAAATAAATTGAAAATTTTGATTAAATCCGAAAATTAATGAAAACAATTATAATTTATTTTAATAATTATCTTTGAATTGTGAGTTAGGAAACAACAAATACGGATTTGATATGAGGTGATCCCTCTGCTGAGCATAACATATTGGATGTCACGTCTACTTATTCTAATTATTAAAGTTAATTAGGTTTTTATGCCTAATTTAATTGAGAATCTGATGCAATAAGTATGGTATACCTTAAAAGACACTTTTCTTATCAAGGCATGCATTCTTGGAATTTTTATATTTTTCATTTATTCTTGTATTCTTTGATTTTCCACTTCAGTATTCATTTAAAGAATAAGAATAAAAAGGTGTTTGTCATTGAAATTTGGAATTTGTCTCAAAAATAAAAGTCTGATTAAGTTTGAAAAATGGCGGAAATAAAAACATAAAAAATTTGAGAATCTTTTTCCTTTGCTTTTAATTTTGGCGTCACTTTTATCGTGAATTTAAGAAATATTTTTTAAATTTTTGACATTTATTTGATTGAAATCGTCTTCTTTTGTTAGAAGAAAATTGAAATTAATTTATTTAATGCAGACTTTTCTTCTTAAAAATATTTGCGATCAATTTTTTTGCTGATTTGGGTTATATTTCAAAGATTTGTTGTCAAAATTTATTTTCTTCTTTTGGATGTTTGAAAGAATGGAAATTAAATAAATGTTTGAAAAGAAATATTAGACATAAAATTGACGTTTTGTTTGAAGTTATTGTTTATCGAAATGTGATTGAAAGCTAATTCAGCGAATTATAGTTTACAATATATTATGGTTTTCATGTTTTATACATCAAATAATTTTTCTCTTTTAGACTTGCATTTTGTGAGAAAGGTTTAGACTTTAAACTGGATCTTTTGATTTTACTAAGACTTTCAGTCTATTCATTGAGTCTTTTATCTGTTTTATTGACTATATGTTAGTTTGAAAAAGAAATTATTCAATAAAATGCTTCACATTTTTCGTAAAGAGGTTTGCATTCAGAATATAATAAATTGTATTAATCTTTTCATATAATGAATGCATATAAAAGAATGATCCGGCGCTAAGTATTCAGTTTATATCAAGATTTTGGTCTCATCCATTTCTTTCTAATTTCAAGAGATTTTGCACTCATTTTGCACTCAACCCGTTTCTAATCTAATGTTTTTTCCGCATATCCTTTCAATAGAGGATTATTTTCGCTGAAATTTATCTTCGAGTTTAAGGGAACACAGAATTTAATTATTTCAAAATCTTTTGTTGGATTTTTTCTGCTCTTTGCCGAAGGAAAGCCTTCATTTAGTCTATTCTGTTGCTAATGAAAGGGACAGAAGTGCAAGGGTTGTGCTGAAGAGTCAAACTCATTGGAAGCTGAAGCGAAACATTTCTAAACCTCAGGTTAATTAGATGTGAGAAAACAAATTAGAGAAACCCTTTTAATTTAAGTCCCGATTCATTGATATTATTTCCGAGATCTGGGCGGAGAGTAGGCTCCAAACCTTATAGACAACTATGCGATGCTTTCAGATCACAGCACTGGTGAGCGACGATCGCAACTGTAAAATAGTCTTTCATAGAGTTTTAGGTATAGTGCGGTAAAGTGGTCTTTCAGTGAGACTAGATTTCTGGCCATTGCTTGCCAGTGGCGGATTTCACTACCATTGCTCTCATTGATTGGTTTATAACAAACATATAAAGTTATCAATAGTTTAAGTTTTAAAGACAATCAAATCGATTGGATGTGAAAAGTGGTGAGAATTGGAGTTAAAAATAATTAAAGGAATATTCCGCCACTGCACTGCACAGGTCACACACCCGACACAATCGTCAGAGAGTGCGAGGCGTCTGCGCCCTATGAGCACTGGTATGCACTTATTCCGTTCAGTTCTGGTGTTCCTAATGCAGTTGGAATGGAATGCTTGGCGGATAGAGCGAACAGAGTGGCAAAGAAAGCAGTGGTGAGAATGATGATCAGCACTACATACTGGGCCTACACTGCCATACACTGCTATACAATATAGTGCAGTTGTTCTGACAGTAGAGAAATGCCATGTTCTTCGATGGCATAGAGTTGTGTTGTCGGTGCTCTCCTTCTCTGTATTGCTGTTCAGTTTAATGTTTGACGAGAATTGTCTGAATTGTCTGATGCACTGAATCTCTCGCTTTTCGATATTATATTGTTTTTTTGTCAACAAATTTCTGGTGCATCTGATCGGTGATAGTGTGGCCACCAATCAGTTAAAAACTGTTTCAGATTTGATGTGTTTAACATTCAATTGTGACATCAATTTAAAACTCAAATCAATTGTTTTTTACTGAGAATTATTGCTCCAATTTTTATACGGAATAATTACTGTAACCCAAGACATGAAAAAACAACAGTACGCTGAAGAGTGCGCCACTATTTTGGTCACATTAACCAATACTTAACTACACAATTGACCAGACCATACATCTTTACAATCTATGGCTATCTATGTCTACAATATGTATATATTTGACTCAACCATCACATCACTGACCGTCTGACCGTCTTTCGAAGCCATAATAACCGACTGATATTCGATCCGTTGTGTTGTTTATCCGCCGCTCGACTCATGTATTAAACTGTTTTGCAAACCAATTGAATCACTATTTAAAAAGGTATTAATTTTTAAGAAATACGATAAATAGCTTTAACTCTGGTTTTAAACATTTATCACTTTCTGAATAAGTCATTTGATCGCAACTGGGAATTGTGTTTATATAATATTTTTCTGGCCTTTTATTAGCACAGAATTTGTTGGTATTCTTAAATGGAAACCAGAATTCAAATCAAATTGAAATGTATTTCCTCTTAAATTCCTTGCATTTCATTTATATTCACATAAATTCTTTCACTTCTATTCTTAAACTATATTTTATTATTCAAAGGGATTATAAAAATATCATATTTTTGCAAAATTATGAATGAATGCAATTATTTCTATTCAAGAATTACTCAATCGATGAAAATGGTGTTTATTTATCTATGAAAATTAGATTTTCACACATTTCTGCTAGATTCTGGCATATTAATCAAAAGCCCATTGGGATCTAAGAACTCAACCATTCTTTCCAGACGTATAAAGAAATATGAAATAAATTATAATTATTATTATTATTATTATTGGGTTTTAGGCGTTCAATGTTTTGATTAGAATTTTGTTTATTTTACGCGTTATATAAGAGTATAAATAAATAAATAAATATTTTAATCATTTTTCTTGAGTCAAATATCTTCAGTGTTTTGATTGTGTTTATAATATACATAACACATATGAAAACACATTTTGCACACAAAAAACGCAAATAATGTTTTTAATTTCGAAGTTCATTCCTTCGAATGTGGAAGAGATTAATAAAATTGCATTTAATTAACTGTTTTTCATTCCCTTTAAAAATAATTACTCTAAGCGTAAACACAGGCAAAAAGTGTAGTTAAGAAAGTCAGAGCTCTTAATAGAAAGCTTAACGAATGAGAAAAGGTTTGAATTTATTTAAAAACTAAAAAAGATAACTGGATGTAATTGATTGCAATGTTATTATCAAACAATTAACTTAATTGAAAAAATCAAATAAAATGACGCAGTCGTTCCCATTATTGCCATGGATTTGAGTGTTAAATATTTTTGCATTTTATTGATTTGAAAATTTTATTTTCACTCCAAATGCCAAAACATAGAGACATAGAAAAGGAAAGTAATTTTTTGCTCTACTTTTCTCTGTCTTTCTCTCTATTTTTAATGAATTTTTTATTCATTTTGGAAATATTATTCTTATTATTGTATGTGTTTTGTGTATGAAATGTGTTGATTAATAACGCAAATAGCGATATATCTGAGCCAAAAATCAACTGATTTTTATAAATGAAATGTCTTTTATTCTGTGCTGTATATAATGTGCAAAATGAGTGAAAATTTTCACTTTTAATTATGCTTTTCACCAGTTTTACGACATCTATCAAACTGATGAAATTGATATTACTTTAACACAGAGTAAAACGGTTTAATACTTTCATTGATAGATATATCAGTGAAAGTAAAGCTCAAACAAAAAGTTTGTGTCTATAAAAACACAAATTGTCTGCGATGACAAAATTGTGGTCAAATTTTGCTAAACCAGGAAAAAGAATATTCCGTTTAATATCTATCAATCAATTGAATTCCTTTAGTTTTACGAATTCCTTATTAATACAGGTCATAAGAAAATAGATGTAAACGTTTTTGAACCATCATGGTCAAGTTATTTACATACAAGAGTGAAATATTTTCAAATGAATCTAATCTTTGTTTATCAACTTAGAAATTAAAAATAGTTCCTGCAACATCAAATGAGATTCTAGACCCATTTTGAGGATTTTTAGCAAGGTAATCTCTTTCAACTTTTTTAACCTATGTAACCTTTTAAACCTTTCATAGTAAACATATAGGGCATAATGTCAGATTCTTCATTGGATTAATCGAGAAAAAAAGTTAAATAAGCAATCAAATACTTTCTCAATGAAAAACTATTGAAGAATAAAGTCCATTGTTTATTTAAATTTAAATCCAAATGATAACTTGCCCAGCTAATTTCAAAAATATTTACATTCATTTTCTTATGACCTGTATAATCAATGCTTTGAATTTTGCTCGTATATATCAAAATAGAAAACACATT
>JAQFXL010000310.1:0-24043 GCA_034693445.1 Edwardzetes edwardsi
AAATCTGTTCAAAACTTTTGAATCTCTCCTCGAGTTGATATCGAAACGAAATTTCGGTCAAATATTTTTCTAATTAACTTATAAAAAATGTTTCAAAAATATTTGGAATAACAACTTCTATCAAAGTGTGAGTATTCGAGCAGTTTTTACTCCAATTTCTTACTTTATTTATAAGTTAATAAATTATTCTCCAAAACTACAGCCCATCAGAGTTTGAAATTACTTTATATGGAGAGTCAATGATATCCTCCTTTTTTCAAACTTTTTTAAAGATAATTACAAACAATTAGACCTTAGAAACGATTCAATGCTTTTTAAGATGTAATCGATATTAAAGTTTTGAAGCTATTGTTTAAAACTTATCATCTTCTCATGTTTTGCTCGGTTATCATATTATTGTGTAAAAGTTGCAAAAAAAACTTCTTCCAGTGAAGTGCGTTAGGGGTCGACCGGTCAAAGACCGGAAAGTAAATTTTGGTCCATTTATTGACTAATATTAGTGTCTCTTTTGATGTCAATCTTTTCCATTCAATTGACACTAAAATCGATAGGATTTCCAAAACATTTGCCGTTTGAATGACAGACTTATTAAGTAATAAATGTATTGAATTCGATATTATATTAAACTCTAGTATAACAGGAAATGACAAGAATTCCCGTCAAAGTAAGTAAGAAAATGTTTTTTTAATAAACATAAATCATATGTTTATGTCATATACTCTATGAAATCACTTTTAACTAACGAAGAATAGAAACGATCAAAAATTATTCGACAATAGGTTTAGAAGTATTGTGTCATTGAATGTAAAATAATTTATTCTTGAATTTAATCAAACATTCAAATGAATAAATATTTAATGAAAAATATTTGATATCCTTGAAAGGAGACATCAATTTAGTCATTTTAATTGCAGTCTTTGGCAGTGATGTCATTGATATTATGACAAGACTTTTAATGAGAAATCCGATTATAATTATCGCTTCTTTCAAACTTTTTCCCCAAATTTTTTTGTTTATTTTCTTTTATTTGAAAAATTATTTATTATTTCTAAATATTTGAGTGAATTATTTGAAAACAACTGATTTTAGGTAACATTTAATTGATTCACAAATATATTAATTCAATTCATTTAATTTCACAGAAACTCTCATTCAATGAATTTAGTGTTTGGTTTGCAATAACTGTAACACAGAATGAAATTCAAATGATTTGAAGACTAAATGTTTGTACTTTGAAATGATATCTGAAAAGGAGTACAAACTAGGAATGAATTTACCATCGATTTGGCGTCTTTTGAAGACAAGATCTATTCTAATAATAGTGTCTTTCAGTTGGATTTCATTGATTTTCATATTATTTACTATCACTTCAGTCTTCGATAAGACACCAAATGAATTGATTCCGATTCAAAATGATGGACATTTCGTTCAATTAAATGAGAGACTAAATGAGGCCAACCGTCAAATTGAAGTACTTGTGTCTCAAAATCGGGAATTGGCTCAGAATTTGCAGATTTTGAGTGGACTCAAAAAGATTAAACCAACTCTTTTGACTGATTCCCGACTGATTCTTAAGGAAAGTCAGGCATCTGATTATATGCCGACCTCTAAGTTCGAGCAGTCATTACGTCACCTCAAACAGAATACGGATGAGATCTGGCATTTCTTAAGGAAAAGACTTGACTCCAAGTCTAAACCATTTGCCGAAGAATTGCGATATAATATGATTTATGATTTAAATATCTTAAGTGAAAGAGACAGTCGATGGCGAGCAGAAGAGCTCAAGAGTTTGGGTCAATTCGTGCAAAAACGCATCGAACGAATGCAAAACCCGAATGACTGTCAAACGACTAAGAAATTAGTCTGTGATCTGAATAAAAACTGTGGGTTCGGCTGTCAAATGCATCATTTGGCCCATTGCTTAGTGGCTGCTATGGCTATGAACCGAACCCTTGTCGCCAACACACACTTGTGGCGAACCAATAGTGCCAACGATAATGTCTGGAATAAAGTATTCCAACCGTTAAGTCAAACCTGTCTCGACTCTGGAGGTCATAATAAGACGCATTGGAATACTGGAGATCTGAGTACATATCAAGTCATTTACTTTCCTATCATTGATTTCATAGACCCGATCCCCGACTTTCTTCCACTTGTCATTCCTCGACAATTATCTGAACGAATCACAAGACTGAGTGGCGAACCATTCATTTGGTTCATCGGACAAGTGCTCAAATATATTATGCGTCCCTCCGATCGGATGAGTGATTACATCACAGATTTTAATCAAAAAAATCAATTCAAACACCCGATCGTCGGAATACATGTGCGAAGAACCGACAAAATCGGAACCGAAGCAAAGTTTCATTCCATCGACGAATACATGTATTTTGTGGACGACTTCTACAATAAACTCGATTTAGAGTCAGAAAGGAATTCAGTCAAACAAAAGACTGAAAGACGAGTCTATTTGGCCACCGATGAGCCGGATGTTTGGAGGACAGAAATAACGCCATACAAGCAGAGGGGTTATACATTCATCGGTGATATTAAACTATCGGAAAGTGCAGACCCTATGCAACGGTCGGGCTTTGATTCACTCCATAACGTTATCGTTGATCTCATGCTTCTGAGTCAAAGCGATTATATCGTCTGTACATTCAGTTCACAGATCTGTCGGCTGGCCTTTGAACTGATGCAGACTCGAGTCTCAAATCACGACTTGTCTGCAGCCGCCTATTCACTCGACGATATCTACTATTTTGGTGGACAGGTATACAGCATTGATAACAAATGACTGAAACGTTAAACAAAACTATTTGTGATTTACAGGTATTTCACGGCAAGAAAGCACTGGTCAGTCATTCGGCTCAAAACATGAAGGAGTTAAGCTTTGGAGTGGGAGATATTCTGGGTATTGCCAACAATTTGCACAACGGATATAATTACGGCGATCACAACAAGACTAAAGCTCAAGGATTATACCCCCGCTTCAAAGTTGTCGAATACGTCGAATCTCATCCCTTCGCTATTTTCGATTAGAATTCAATTCTCTATTTTTATGAATGTTATTATGAATACTATTCTAGGATTTTATAAACAATTTGTTTAATAGATTTAATAATTTATTTAATTCATTGAATTCTAAATACATTTTTATGCAATAATTTATTAATTAATGAATAAAACTAATATACAATGAATGGAATGTCAAGACTGGTGGCAAACCTCCAATTAGCCCCCTCCTAAATATCTGGTTAATCATTTCCTTTCCCAAAATACCTCTTTTCCATTCGTTTCAATATTGGGATCAGAGTTTCAACCTTACAGTTGAGTATAAAACAACTCAAATATATTAGAAGTTTGAAAGATTGCGACCATTTTCTTTGGTCATCATCGAGAAACTGATAGCCTCTGTGGAATGCCTTCCCGTCGGGACACGTCCACCGAGTAATCTGTTTGTCCTCAAAACTAACTAACATTTTTTGGCTCAAAGACGAAGAATTTATTCGATTTAACGCGAAATTTGTTGCATTGGTTAAGGGGTATAACGAAGGCTTAGGCACTGATTCTAAAGACTGACCTTCAGTTCCATCGAACAAAAACTCTTTGAACTCTTGTTGAATGTCTTCTCTGAACTCAGATAATCTGAACGAAGCTATCAATAGATAAATAAATTAATTTTCATTTGTTTTAGTCTTTAACTCAAATAAATACAGGATTTGTTGACTCCAAGAGTGGGTATATTTTCTCTCATTTGGAAGAAATAGTCGCCAATCAGATCCACATCTCGTATATCCGCCAAATCACTAAAACCGAACAAAAATAATTGAAACAAAGAAATTACACTTTCAATCAGGTCTTAATACCCGGGATAGGATGGAATGAAATAGGAGCGAATTAACTCAACCCTGAGACGAGTATAACTCTCCCATTGGTCCCAAATGAATAATTTGGTCTCATTTTGAGTATAACGAGTCAAAAATGTTTCCGAAGAGTCGTTTAAAATGAAAATCCTTTTTAACACTAAAAGGATTATCATTAGAGTCCAGACCTCATAGTATGGCATTTGTTGTGCTGTTCGACATTTTGACATTTTGTTCATTTCTTTGGGAAAGTGTTCCAACAGATCGTAGTTCGCATTAATCACTTCCACGATATCTTTGGGTAAATTCAAGTCTTTGGCAAATCTAATGAGTAGTTCTTCTAAGTTAGGTCTCGGAAACGATTTGATTCCGATATAATTTGCGATTTTGGCGCTCAGAATAGATATTGTCTTCAAAGAGGGGACACAACTTGATGTGAATGTGTGAAAATCGTTTGCAATTAATACCCAATCGTCAGGAAAACACACCAAACAGTTATTGTAAGGGATGTGCCCCTCATTTACCCAACGAATCAAATCAAAGCAATAGATGTCATAACAGAGTAAACGAAAGACAATATTCAAAATCGACAGAGTTTTCGGTAAAGACATTAAATCAATGAAATAATTGGAATTAATGTTTGAAGACTTCTTCAAATATGAAAGAGATATGTATTTTGAGTAAAGTTTTGTCATTTCCGTCGCATTCTTAAGCAGTTCTCTATCGAAGTGATCGTCAAAACTATTGTTTTCGATCGAGTCATCGGAAGTGACCGAAGCTTTACTTTTCGGCTGATCTCTTGAGTTATCATCAATTGGTTCGTCGTTTTTAAAAATATTTTCCTCTGGTTTTATATTTTCGACGTCCAAATCATCGAATTTTTCCGACTCTTTTAATGACAGGTCTAAAGATATTTTGGACAAAATATCCCGCAATTGTTTTCGCGATTCTTTAGATATTTTCATTCCTTTGGATCTAATTTTTGTGTATTTTCGCGGATCTCTGTATCGATGGTTAAATAAATCAAATAATTCGCAAATATTCTGTTCGTCAGAAACTTTGGCCATAAAATCATTGGCTGTTTTCGACTTTTTAAAAGTGCGAATCACACCATCAGATCCCAAACTGAAGAGTTGACAGAAACCAACTTCTGTTGAGCCGTTTTTGAATGGCGGCAAAGATTTGTCGACTTTATTGGTCAGTATCTGAATGTCTCGAAAACGAGAGGCCGGATGTAAACGTCTGCTCACATCTTGTCTTTGATTGCTCTCATCAGTAGTCCAAATGAGTTGCGATTTACGCAAATATTCTGACCAAATAAGTTGAGTCAAATCCTTGACATCTTTCGGGTCTACTGTTTGTAAATTCATCGCAAAAATGCAATTCATTTGTTTGAATAAAATAAGACTAAATGCTTCGGTTGTTGTCCACAAAACGCCGCTCTTCCGTGTGACCACTTGTTTGGATCGTTTAACGGCCGCTTTTTTTATGAGTAGTCGGGATCCTACGTAATCCTGTCCACTCTCTTGAGTGAAACCCTATATTATGGTCAAAAATCGGTTAAAATGAAGAAAAGGTATGGAATAATCGAGGTAAAGGACGGATTGGAACCGCACCTGACTCTGTGTCTGACAGAAGGAGCAGTAGAAGAGTCCGTTCTCTTCTTCGAATTGTGTGGAACCACATGTATTGCAAACCATTTCTGATTATTCGCCGATTTATTCATTAATTTCAAAGTTTCGGTCTTTTAATACAATTTGAAAAACGTTTTTAAAAATATGTAAATAACTCATAAATAACGTAATAATTACGTCAACACTTGATAGTCTCAAAGTTGAAGTTATAAAAACTGAATTGACCCTCGCTAGTGGTCAATCGTCAATAATTCAACTTGTTCAATGAATTATTACAACAAAATTTAGAAACATTATCATATTTGAGTAAATTACTCAATAAGTAGTCATTAGTAGTCAATGTTGAGTAGGTGTTGAAAGTTAAACAGTCAACCCACTCAACTTTTGCCTTGATCACTGAAGTTACTGATTAGTAACTTTTATTTTCATTTATTTGAGTAATCATGAGTATCTGATGAGTGTATCGCGAGCTTCCATTCCCTTTGAACTTGTGCCCTGGTCAGTCTCAATCTGAGATGAGCTTAACTTTTAATTTGATCAAAAGTCAAGTTTTTATTTAACGTCATATTTATTCAATTCATTTGCATTTTTGTTTCATTCAATCGATTGATTCGTGTCTTTGAATTGATTTCAATTAATTTCTTCTGAAATGGAAATCAATTGTCTTCCGATTGAAATAATGTTTTTGGTTTTCAATTATTTAGATTTCAAAAATCAATTGTTCGCCAAATCTGTGTGTCGTTTATGGCGTCAATTAATTTGTCAGATGTTTGGCCAACAGAAGTATCTATTAATCCACGACACAAACCACCATCGAATCCAAGACAGATGCGGTAACTTTAATATATACAGTCTCTGCCATTACAGACAAAACACTCCAATGATTACTCTGAAAAGTTTCAACTCTTATAACATAATGAAAACAGAAGAGTATATCCGAGGAATTCTTTCAAACTTTAAGAATCTTAAAGTTATATATTTGTGTTTATTTAATGTCAAAGACAATCAAATATATTTACTCAATTGGATCAGCTCTTCGTGTGACTCAAATTTGAAACATTTATCAATTATCGTACGGAAGTCGGTTCGACTCACTTACCGAGAAATTAATCCCTTTTGTCAAAAGTTTCCAAACCTCAAAGTTCTTCAGTTCGAAGCATTAGATCTCGTTGTCTGCAGATATGGTCTTAACTTTCTATTGGAAGCGTTGCCTAAACTCGAAGTATTCATAGTAATGGATGCGATTCATAGCTATGAAAGAAGTTTTCATATAGTTGAGAATGATAATTATCCAGTTAATCTCAAAGATATTAGTCAAATGATAAGAGTACTCAAAGTTTCGGGTAATATGATGTCACTGCCGGCCATCGAAGAGATGTCTCCATTGAAATTGTTATCGAATTTGCATATCTGTGACTTCGGCGGTCTTCAAACCGTGCAATTGATTAGTGAGAAGTTCACAAACCTCTCGAGTCTAACGCTTTCCAACACTTTTAATCTACACTTGCAATCAGAGGCTAATTGTTTGATGGAAAGCATTGCAAAACTGAGTCAACTAAAAAAGTTACACCTTTTCGTCGAAACCGAAAACAGAATTTTCACTTACGATTCGTTTTCAAAATTGAAGGAATGCCCTAAACTGACCATATTGCAAATTGAGTCAACAACATTAAACTCCCACTGCATTGAAGCAATTTGTCGTTTTGTTCCACAGCTCAAGAAATTAGACCTGACTTATGTTGAGTTGGAGAACGATTCAGATATCTGTATTTCATGGATAGATAGTCTCCGACACTTGCAATGTCTGAAACTATCGGCGATTCCAGAAATCAAAGAAAGGTCTGTAAACGAAATAATAAAACGTTGCACACAATTAGAATACTTGGATTTCTCCCGTTCTGACCAATTATCTGACCTAACGTTTGTGGCGTGCATTGAAGCGGCAAAAAGTCGTCCAAATAAGAAATTGACCGCTTATTTCCCGCATCGAAACAAGAATTTCATTCAATCGATAATGTTTTCGAGTGCCGGCAAAACCATTCCTAAAAATTTGGTCCTCAAGTTTCCAACCGTTAAATATATTTAATTGATCTTTAATTCGCATAAAAGCCATAAAATTTTTGATATTCACGTTTGAAGTGATTAATTGTATTTTAAGTTCATTTTTTTAATTATTCTGGAAGTTTCTTAAATTTGTTTTCAATGTTTTCAATCAGTTTTTAATATTTTCTAAATTTTATGTTAAGAAAAAATAATTATTTTTCAAACCATAAAACAATGACTTGAAAACAGGTTTATTTAAATTATGAAATATTTTACACAGCCTATGAGCACTGCATAAGCTCAGCACTCGTCAATAGGATAGCTTGTTAACAAAGTTTAGTCATTTCTGAAAAATTTTAAAATTGTTTAAACTTTTATTCTTTGAATTTCAATCAATTCGTGAAACTTATAATTCTGTTATTATTTGAATTCTACAAAAAAAACTATATTCTTGATTATTTTAACAATAAATTGTTATTAAACTCAAATTATAGTTCACCTTGATATTCTAGATAAAATCAAATTCAGATTATGTTTGTTAGATAAATATTTCAATTAAAATCAAGGCATGTGTTGAACAGAATCCCTTAATTTTGTATGTGTTTTATATTTTCATAAATATTATGTCTTTTAACCCCAAAGTTGTCCCAAAAGTTAATGAACTTCTTTGAGTGTATTCTATTAAAAGTTAGAGCCCTTCTTATTCTGAGCTCAAATTAGTCTTTTTATATAAAGAACTCGAAGACAGGGAAGTGAAACAAAACAGAATCCGATTCTACGACAAAATTGTGATACAATCGGTTTACACATATTCTGCAAAATATAAACTCAACAAAAATTCACTGAAATTACACTATTTTTTATTCCCCACTTAAAAATTAAAATCGAAATTTCAAAAAGAATTGAGTTTATAAACTGATCTATCAATTAATTTAGACTCACTATTATTGCCAATATTTTTCGTAATATTTGTTTCTGCAGTCAATGTTTATTAGTGTTTGAATTAAGCGATTCATTAAAAATACGCCAAATATTCATTAACTACTCGCCAGAGCAGTGTTTGACAGCAATTACTTTCACTGTTGTCCTCCACCGTCAAGCATATAATAGGAAGGGCATAAACTGATAGACTTAATATTTACAATTATTATTACAACCGATAATAAGTAATAGATCATTTAGCTTCTTTATCATCGGCAACAATTGTTGAATGAAATGTCCTAGCTTCTTAAATTCAATGATTTGGAAAATAGTTGAGAAGAATTGAAAACAAATAGTTTTGCAAATATTTAGAGAATATTAAACTCACTTTTATTGTAACTCAATATACATAAGAATTGTGATAAATATTTTGTAATAAATAATTTATGAACTTTTGTTCAAATATGACATTAATTCGGATATTTTTCCAACAATTTGGTCATTTCTATGGGTTTTTGACGAATGAAGACATCGATCGACAAACAAATAATGATTTGACAAAAAGTTATTTATATTTGCGTTCGTCGTTAATAGTGGGTAACCATAACTGTTGTCGAGGAATGTTTAGATTATTTAATTGGGAATTCAGTGTTGAAGACAAGAGTGAAGACCACATGAGTGGTGGAATGCCATACGAAGATTCGTTTGGACCGCGTTTTTCGCTCACTTTATTCTCAAAAGGGTCAGCCTTAACGACTGGCTTAACGTTCGGAATAATCAACTCTTCCCCATTCACGGGATCAATTGTTGTGGCCTTAGAGTCCTCTAAGCACTGGTCATCTCTTTTATCGTTGTCTACAGAACTGATTTTTGGTGACTTTTCCATAACTTTGTGTTCGTTGACATTAACTCCGATTCCTTTTAAAGTTTTCCTATACTTCGCGCGTCTGTTCTTAAACCAGACCTGAATTCTAGCCTCAGGTAAATGAGTCAAAAGTGCTAACCGTTCCCGAGTGGACACATCTGGATATTGTGTGCGACCAAAAGTAGACTCAAGAGCTGCCAACTGGTTGTGAGTGAAAGCCGTACGACTTCTTCGCTGTTTTCGCGCGTCGGAAGATGTGGTCGCAGAAGAGGAACCACTTATTAGATTGAAAGTAAGATCTGCTGCCGAATAGAATAATTCGATCGATAAAAGGGTAGAACTAATGAATATTTACTAACCATTAAGTGTACTCAAAGGGCTTTCGTAGGGATTAATCCACGCATTGAGTCCAGTGCTGAGCCCACCGTTCATTCCAACGTTCATATAGTTCTGGTATCCGAAGAGTGCAGCGCTTCGATCCAATTGAGGAACGGATCCAAATCTCAACAGATTTGACGAATTGTAATACGTATTCATTGGAGTTGTATTCATGCAAGTGTTCGGTGGATGTGCGGACAGTTGGCCTCCAGACGACTGATTGATACTGAGATCTGGTGCTGAGCCCTATATATATAGATATAAACTTCAATTAAAGCGGAAATTAAAGACTTGGAAATCATATACAAAACAAATACTCACGTGTTGTAAATGTTGAAGAGTGTGGTGTTGGTGCTGACCATACATGACTGGTTGTGCTCTTAAAACAATTAAGAGTCGTTAAGAAGAGCGGAATGAATGCAATTTGGAGACAAACACTTCTAAAAAGTGTTTTCTTTTCAAAGATATTCTTCTCTAATGAATGGATGTGAAAGAGATAAGAGTCGGCACAGGACTGATGGTCTTCCAATATAAGTATCTATGGTTTGTATTGGATTCCAGTGTTTTTAGTCGATATATTGGGCTTTGAATGGTATAATATGTGAGCGTTTGTCACATCTCTGAGATGTTGAGAGCACTGTTCACAGCTCTGGTAACTGAGTTGAACTCAAAAAGCATTTTAGATTTGTTGGCTATAAATCCTATTATCTTCTGAGTGAGGATTGTGTAGCAAATGTATGCGTATTGTTAATGCTATTCATGGGCTATTTACACGGCTATGATGTGGATGTGGAGTAAGTGCTCCTGTGCTGTATGTATACCATCCAAACACGCATTTGGCAGAAACAGTGAGAAAAGAAAGCCTCTTATGGACCCGTTTTTGTTTGTTCATTAAACAAATCGCTTTCTCTCCCCCTTTCTATCACTGTTATCACCGGTATCTGTACTCACAGTCTGTGCCTATCATAGAGTGATTGCATTTAGGAAAAAGTCTGAAATCCTTAATCCCTAAATGAGCGCATTTAAGGCATTTAATGCACTCAAAACACTCCAACGGATTTCGTATTAATGCAGTCGAGAGACACCATAAGAGACACCCATAAGAATCCAAAGCACATAAACACCAATTTATCCAATTTAATGCATTTATAACTACAGCACACCATAGCTCTCTCTCTTATTGAAATGATCGCATTCGTCACAGGTGTTAACTCTACTGGAATGCACACTACCATTACACCGTACCTTTACCTTCACTACCAACCCTCTAATCGAACTAATCTTTCAATTTTGAAATCTATTGTTTTATCCTTTGATCCCCTGTTGTATGTGTTGTTTGTCTTCTCTAAGCTTTAAATTATAGATATTTCACTAAATCTCAAATATAAGCAAATAATTCAAACTTTTGAATAATTGAAATCTGAATAAAATTTAAAAGCAATTATTTCTTTAGAAATCGATTGCTTTGATGCTAGTTCTTGGTAATTCATCCAAAACAAAATTTTCCGCCACCAAAAAAGATTGCAAACAAATCGTCAATAAGTTTTTGTTCAGATTCTGAAACTTTTGAATACTTTTGTATTAATGAAAATATTTCGATAAAAAAATAGTGGAAATGATTGCCATTAAAATTAGTGGTCTATTAATAGATAACATTTTGTTGGTTTCGGATTTCGTTGGAAGCGATACAAAGAGGTATAACCAGAAGAAGAATATCCATAAAGTGAAAAATGAGCTAATATTGACCAAAACATTGAAAATATTGGGTAGTATTTACTCACCTGGACTTCACTTCATGTTATATTAGATTTCATGTCAATTGGCTGTCAAAGAAGACATGAAGAAGTGATTGACGTTTATCTCACTTCTAATAAATATTGATTTTCACACTTTTTCTTCATTTTTGAACTTTATACTTAGTGAATCACCAAGTTCAGTGAGCGCCAAAATTTGAAACTTGATAATCCAAGTCATGCTTTGAATGTGAAAAACAATTGTGACCCCAATTCAGATGTCAACAGATTTTTTGGCTAAAGGTTCACAAATCGATTATCATTTAGTTTTTCCGCTCTTTTGGTCTAAAATTAGATTTCTTTGAAAACTGCGATCACTTTTCAAATTTTAAGCTCTAATATTCCCAATCAAATTGAAAATAGTAAACTATCCAAGTGAATTTATTGACAAATAAAAAATACTACTTTCATATATTGAAAAAATCAAAGAAAACTCGAAGAAAAGCTGAAAATTTGTCAATTTTTTGTTGTAAAAAAACTTACTGGGTTCTGCTTAAAGTTCTGATGAAGGTTTCAATTACCATGAATGACAACTTGTTGATTTAATCATTTGCATGTTAATGCAATTATCCTATTTTGGCATTAAAATTGTTTAACAACTCGCTTATAACTAATCTTAAACCCTTACTTTTGAGCCCTCAAATTGAAACCCTCCCTAAA
Organism: Edwardzetes edwardsi; assembly: GCA_034693445.1. NCBI lineage: Eukaryota > Metazoa > Arthropoda > Arachnida > Sarcoptiformes > Ceratozetidae > Edwardzetes > Edwardzetes edwardsi. The sequence continues at coordinate 12,161 of JAQFXL010000310.1, forward strand.
ATTTTTTACCAGTCATTTTTGACAAAAAGTAAATTCAAATTGAATCTTTAACTGAATTAAACCAAAATCCAGTGGCTAAAGAATGCCTTTGACACTTTCCAGAATAACTTTAACCGAATTAGTGCGCAACTGTCACACCAATCGCACTAATTTGGTTAGAGTTATTCTGGAAGTTGTCAAAGGCACTCAGAAGCAACGACTGTAACTGGATTTAAAATGAATTTAGCCTGAAAATGACAATTTTTTTTGAAAAACTACCCCTGATTGTTTTCTTGAGGTGAGAGAGCTTGCTGACCTCCGTTTTAGATATTTGGAGAGTTTTTCTTTGCATGTCTGAAGATTTTTAATGGATTTTCATTCGTTTTAAAACTATTTGAGTGGATATAAGAATAAGAAAATAAATTAATTTAAAAATGGATTTGCAAGTTGAAAGAAAGATTTAATTCTTTATCTTCTTATCATTCAATGAAATGCATAAAAAGAGTTTATTCTGTAAAACATTTCTATTTTTGAGAGCAAAGCCCATAAAAAGCTCGAAACAAATCCATTTGATATTCACATGAATCCGATTGAATCCTATTTTGCGTAAAATAAACGAAACTTTCGACTAAATCCTATCTAGAAATGCATTTTCGAGTCTTTCGACGATTGATATTTAGCTCAAATTCATTCGCCTCAGGAATAAGACACAAAATATTCGATCGATTTTCGAGATTCTCTTCGATTATCTGTATTTTCAAAGTTGTGTTAAATATAAACCCATGATTTGTGTCGTCGTCGTCGTCGCACCCATTCCCAGATCTAAACACTATTAATAACTTTGGTTTTGATTCTGAATCACAAATAACTTAATGATTGCCCGCATTCTCTCTGCTATTGAACTATCAATCAGTCGTCAGTTTAATTAAAATAAATTCACAAATAATCTTGCCATAAATTTTATAAAAAAAAGGTTCAAGTCCCTTTTTCATTTAAAATAGAATGACTTGTTGAAAAATAAATGCACCAAAGTGCTATTGGAAGACTAAGGAATAATATTTGACAGATCATCTTATATTTGGTGGTATTTTATGAATTGAAAAAAGCACCTATCTTCAATCGACAAGTTTTATTTAAAACTTTTGGCGCTCCTCTTATTGATTGTGTCCTCTAAGAGGAAAAGGGTATTCATTGCTCTCTACAGAAGATTCTTATTGACTGAATTCTAGTCCTTTAACTTTTGAGTAATTACTCGAACATTGACTCATTCCTAACTTAATGGGTAATATTCGGCACTTTTGAAGAATGTTTTGCAAAATGCAAAAAACAAATTTATTAACGTTTTGATTGATATTTTCAAAATGTATTTAAATTGAGATAATTATGGTTTAACTCAAAACAAAATAAACAAACGATGAAAATATAATTTTAAAGCGACAGAAAAAAAAACTTAAAAACAAATGAAAAGTAAAATAACTATCGATTGAAGTGTCAAACAAGTGATCGTTCGTCAGATTGTGTTAAATCCATTACAAACAGCAATCAGTCGAACCGATGATGAAGAGGTCCAAAGATATTTACATTTACGGACAAACAATTATCGGTGATTTGTTGCGAAATATCAATTGATTTGTGTCTCAACTCATCGGCTGATGTTTTAATGTCTTATTTCTTTCTGAAAAATAGAATCGCATTTGAATTGAAAGCAATTATTATTTTGTCTTCAATTTAAGTTAAGTTAATTTAAGTTTAAATTTGTACTGGATTTGTTTAATATTGTTAATATTCCTGCTTGCTTATCCTTATGGCAGAATTTGCCAAAATCAAGTTGATATAAATTATATCTATAGTTAATTGTTGGGTCATTTGTTGATAAATTGATAAATTCATCAATTTTGTACCCTTTAGATATATCAAGATTGTTTCCAATATGAGTTCAATACTTTTCATTTTATCAACTAGACTATATATGTATATTTATATTTATATTGTATATGAATATATATTTATATATATATACATTAATAAATAATAATAACAATAATTAGTTATGAATGGGGTTAAGGGTCTAAACGGAACGGAAGTTAAATATTGTGACAAAAATCTAAATTGAAATGCGATTCAAAATATAGTGATTTTTTGTTTTATTTATAATCAAAAACTTAATTCATTACAAACTGTAATATTAATAATTTGAAAACAAAATTAATAATAAATAATAGAAAATGAAGTGCGGTTTACATTTTGTTTATTCTTGGAGAATATTCTTTATAAAGAATTAATTGTAATGTAATCGATCAAAAGTTACGGTTAGTTTTAAGTAGATGTCCTTACTCTCACATCTCTGGCCCATATAGCCATCGGCGCACCTATACGTCAGACACGAAAGAGTCAATCAATTAATAAATACATTCAATTGATAAGAATTTTATGAATTCTAAACAAAATTCTTTGAAATTTCGGAAATTCTTTGAGACTTTTAACTCGGATTTAATTTTTCTTATTCTTTAAAACTTTCAAATTTTCACATTTTCTGAGCTTTTCTTTATTTGATTTATAATTAGACTAACGATTAACTGAAAGACGAAGAGATATGAGATTCTGAATGTCTGACAAAAAATAAAAAAAAGTTTTAAGAGTATAGAGAAGTGATGTCTGAAAAGAGTAAAATTGAAAGAAAATAAAGAGAAAGAGTCAGACAGTTATAGACTATTAACAGTTTCCAAAGGATAGGGATAGAGTTGAAGAGAGATATATGGGATATGTCTTACTGGCAAACGTATTCTCCGACAGCTTCATAAAGTGTGCATGTGCCACCATTCAGACAAAATGATGGTATAGGACAGGGCCGAACTTGAGGCCAAAGCGGGCCTCTGGTTGTTGTTGTCGATGGCGAAGATGAATGAGATTTTTGGTTCGATTGTGTGATAATAACTTTTTGTCTGGTAATGAATGGTTCGCGCGACACAACATTCATGGCTCGACATTCATAATATCCGCCATCAGTTTGGGGCGAAACGCGTCGTATTTGCAGTCGAGACACCGCTCCGCGACTAAAGAAAAAAAGTGCAGAAAAAATGATCACATTTTCCGATTCTAAATATAAACTCAACTGCTTTTCAGTTATTTTCATAGCGTTTGACAACTCTTATAGAGAATACTATTAATGAAAGTTTATTTGATATAAGACCTCAATATTCGGTGCAAAGAAAAAGAAACCTTTTCTCAAAGAAAAAGCAAAAAAAAAAATTGTTTTAAACAAACAATTTCTATGAAAAATTCGGTTTAACTTTGATTTTGAATAAAACAAATCAATTATCGCGAAAATGGCGTTTTGTTTAAACCATAAGTAGTAGAGAATAACTAAATAATTAATTTAAACAAACGTTTGCTTCAAATAAATAGACTGTGTTTTGTGTCCTTAAGATTGAGAACACGGAAAATGTTTTATTCCTCATCTGTTCGGCAAAAGTCCTCTAAAATTATTAATGGTTTCAATGATTGTAATTCTCGATGAAATGTCAGATAAATTAATTCTTGTGGAGTGTATTCAACAAAAAGCTCTTTGAAGAGACTCTCTTAATGTGGATCTGTGTTCGCATTTCGTGTATCTATTTATATAACTATTTGAGAGCAAAACTGTGAGAAACTGTTTTTCTTTCGCCTGTTTTGTCTTCAATTCCTATTGAAATCTAGTGTCAATTCTTCACTTACCGGAGCGTTGTAATGGTAACTCTTCCTCTAGTCTTAAGTCGTTTGCCATTCCTGAACCATTCGACCCATGGTAATGGATTGCCGGACACTTTGCACCTTAAGCTGAGATTGCCTTTTGTCGCGACGCGCAGATCACCACTAAGTCTTCTGACAATAGGAGACTTTGCTTTAAAGACACAATGAATAGAAATATTTTATAAATAGTCGACAAATACTGGAATAGTGTCACACATTCACACAAATGTCACACAATTTTACATTCAATTCGCAACCGATTCTAAAAAGTAAAATATTCTTTTGGCTCAAAACTCATACATAACTAATACATGACATGACCTCAAAAGCAGAATAAGTGAAAGTCTTTTCAAATTTTATTTTTGCGCTAAATTTCTTTACTAATTCTATCGATTAATTGATAAACAAATAAATAATCTTGATCCACATTTAAGCTAATGGATTGAAAGTGATGTATTGCGCATACATTTCACTGCAATTTAATATCAATTCTGGTGAAAGACATGAATTTTAGACTCAGAATATTTGCCGTAATTTAAACATCACTTTCAATGATTCATTCGTTTTGAAAGATTGCAAAAAGTTTTTTTTCAAATTATTTATATTGAATGCAAATAACTTTATTTCTAGACTTAACATTTGAATGCACTGGTTAATTGCAAAAAATAAATCTGCTCTTGCAAAGCTATTCAAGTACAGGTTTGTTAATATTTGGAGAACCAGCGGCAACCAATGCATTACAGTAAACAACACTTGAGAGAATTGAAGAGCGTATAATAGCCATGGTGATTTATGACAGAAGGAAGGCAGTTTTGCCTAGTTCAGTCTCTATTATCGCAAATTTGGTGGATATCCCTGATTTGAATATTGAGTCTATGATTAGTTAACACATATTTATAACGATTTAATTATTTATTTGAGCGAATAATTGAATAATAGTTGAAATGTTAATGAATTTAAATCTGAATAATTATGGAGTGTTTAAGCGGACAATTAGAGGACCAGTGCCTCCAAAGGGAAACACTCATAAATTGAGTTCGGATTTACATTCTTTGCAAAAGGAAAGGCACTTAAAAGCGATTTTCTTTTGAATTTATTGTTCGCACTTCAAATGCAAAGTTTTCCACATTTAGGGCTTTGAATTTAGAAATGAGAGCCCAGAATATGTCACCTCTGATGGTATGTCTAATGTCAGTAATGATTATCAAATTTGCATTTTATAAGTTAATAAAATGTATGGCAAATAAGTGCTCACAAAAAGCGATTATTTAAGAGCACTGTCTTTAAGTTTGGGATCTGTGGTGGGCTGTGAACTTGAAGGCAGGCCTCTGTTCTCAATTGTTGTTCACTAAATAGGGGTTTCACTATCCCCCTTACTCCAGGGGTTTGTTATGTTAATGGCGGCGGTGGGTATGTAGGAGAGGGGATGGAAAGGGCACTAAATTAAGATGTATCTGTATGTGAGTCCATTGCCGATGAGATGTGGACTAGGCGTTAAAAACAGCAATACTGCGAGGTCAGGCCACACAGATAGTCATGGGAAAATTTAGCAATAGAGCTGACAGCACATCGAACAGCACTTTGTTTGCCTGAGCACCAGTACGACCAGTGTAAGCATGCAATAGCTTATATGCATTTACATCCTTCACCGAGTTTTACCTCTGCTTTCGAAGACCAGAATTGGAGAATAGCTGCAACTGAAGCAACTGATAAATTACTTGAAGCACACACACAGTCCGCACACCAGCCAGTGCTTAGGCCAGTGCTGACTGCGGTATATCCACAACACAACACACCTCAACAATATATACTAACAATAGGCCACTACCTTATCCTAAAACCTATTCTACCTTTTCTTAACTTTTTAGTAATGCAACAGAAATACCAAATAATAATAATATGATTTCATCCGTCAATTATTTAACTATAGGTTTGCATTCTATGCCAGAAAAGCCTTTTATTCATTCAAATCATAGACTCAAAAGCTTTTCCCGAAAATTAATGGCTCAGAATATCGTATATCTAATACTAATTTTGATTTTATCGCATCTCATATCATAACCCAATGAAAGATTACTTCTCTCCTTAAGAAACACTGCATTCACTTCTTATGATCGCCTCTTTTGCTTATGTTTTCATACATTTGATGCACACAAATGAGTATTAATTTTGAATCAATGTTAGCACAGGCATAGGGCAGACAAATGCAGGCGTACGGCACAAGCATAAGGCACAGGCAGCTGAGTCAACATGTTATATAATAATTTATTTTTGGGTCATAAATATTGTGTTCTGGAAAAGAATACCGAACTCTTAGACGGGTTTCTCCATTAACTGATCCAAACAATAATTTCGGTCCGAAAACAGACATAAAGAGAGACGCAATCAAATCAATTGCTTTTACAAAAAAATCGCTTTTAATTGAAAGACAACAACATTTAGTCTGCAGTTCAATGAATTCATGAATGGAGTGAATGTATGGTTCGGTAATAACTGTGAAAAACTCATCACTGAATAAATCAGTGGATTTAGGAAAGTGATGAACAGTCGGTGCGAAAAGAGAACTTAGACTCAGAGTGAAGCACATGAGAGGAACAGACAGACAGAGTGAAAGTGATTCGGGAGAGGAAAATAGGCAGAGGTGGAGAGGGAGGCAGTGTTGTGATGAGTGAGTGCAGAGATGATCATTCGGTCTATTATCAGACTTTCACCTCTGCTCTAACGAGTAGACTATTAGTTAGACAGCATTAAGCGTTAGGTTGTGAGCTCTCTATGCTCTTCTGTGAGCACCTCTGCACTGATCGGTGCACTGGTATTGAGTCTCTTATTGAGTCACTTATTGCTCTTTATTTTTAGTCACAGTTGTGTTGATTCTGTCGCAGAATTAAGTGTTGGCTAAGAGTAAGAGTGAAATCATATAAGACTTACCACATCGGGCGCACAACACTTTGCGAACGAGACGACTGGAGCGCTTATTCTGCACTTCTGGAGAGGCAAATGTACTTAAATTGATTACTGTATGACTGCTCGCAATCGGACGCAATAATTGATGGTTTGAGTCGACATTATTTGCAATACTATTCATATGAACTGAATTACTGAATACAGAGAACGGCTCCGAAGCGAAAATAATATACTTCTCTTGTGGTCGAAGATTAACAAAATTATCGGTCATATAAAGGGCACAAAACGGTGGTTCAGATTTTAACTGTTTGTTTCGCACAAAATAAAGGGTTACATGACTTGAAAGCACCAAATTAGGTGATAATGAACTTTGGTTTTTGATTAACTTTTTCACTTGAAATGTGGCACCGATTCGGCCGCCATAGTCTTCAGATATTGAGATCAATTTGCCGGTAAATACAATGGGTGCCAAATAAGCCTTTGAGGCCGCGTCTAATTTCGATTCCCATTGCGGTGGTGGTCCTTTCGGACACTGGTTTCCAGTCTTTTGCAAATGGTTTGCACGCATTGATTGCTCTTCGGCTGCAGATGACAGCCCAGAGCTATGGAAGTTCTCTGAGTTATGGGCATTGATATATATGCTGGTCATTCCGGCTGACAGACAGTTGAGTTCAGTGGCCAAAAGAGCGCCGGCTATCACTAACAACACTTTGTTTAGAATTTGATGCGTGAAATCATGAGACCAACTCTGAAATGTTTGCGACAAATCGGAAGGACAACTGCTTGAAGAATGATTTGAATGGTTTGATGTCTTGGATTGGTTCGAATACAACATACTGTTGGCTAACCGTTAGGAACGGTTCATATGTTTAATACTTTTAGCACTTTTTTATCGATTTGCGAACTTTCAAAAAGTTTTTCTAATCTCTGTTCCGATCGATAGTTGTGTTGAATAACTGTATTATAAGAGTAATCATAACTACTTGACAGTCGACTACTTGTGCAAACTTGTGGACAACAGTTGCGGCAAAGTTTGCTCAGAACAGGAACAGTGCCAATAAGACCACAAAAGACAACTATTTGCCAATAATTTACATTTAATATGCTTTGCAAGAGTTGTGAGTCAACAGAGTTGTCGAAACAGTCGATGCAATCATTGAGTGGCGAACCATAAGAACAGTCATTATTAAGTTTGAATGAGTTGACAAACATTGCAACAACATTAGGATTGCAGCTCTTCCAGTGTTGTAGGAGAGGCGATCCCAGAGTGAGAGAGTGCACAACACTTGTTTACATTATACTGCACCCGATCTGCGATCTGTTTGTAGTTGAGCTTAGCTTTCGGTATCCTATCATCCCATGACTAACGCAAATCTGGATACAAGTTATTACATCTTCGCGCCTGCGTTCACACACACAGCCATTGCAACCATACGTTCATCCAATCCATTATAACCAGACCATAGAAGAGGGACTGTTTTCGTAATCTCAATTTAGACATCGGTCTGACCCCCTTTCCATCCAGGTTTAGGACGTTTCGGGTTCTCAACAACTTTAACCGTTATATCAATATTTAACACAAAAAACACTTTCAATGAGAATTCCAAATATTAGTTGAGATTAATTATGGAGAGGACCACCTCTATCACCACTACCACTATCTCTGCTAAAATTGTCATCAATTTATTCTGCCATAAATCAAATACCCGGAGCCGACATCTTTTAATTGAAAATAATTATCGATATTATTGATTAGATTTTTATTAAATTAATATTCAGATTAAAACTGAAGTCAACCCCTATTTTACCAATTTTTTCGTTTCCAAGGATTATTTCAATCAATTTTAATATAATGTCAGAAAAATATATTTGAATTTCCTCTCGATTTCTGTCATCCAATAAATAAGACAATTGATGAATAAAATACAGGAAGAGTTATAATAGACAACAAAATATTTTCAAACCCTTTCACGATTTGAATTCATTATAATTTGAATTTTATTTTGCAATGAATTTAAAAGATAAATGAAATAAAAATTCGTGTTTGAGAATAAAAAATTGTTTTCAATTCATTAAAGCACTTATTTTCAAATTCAAAACTGAAAAAGTTATGAGTTTTAGGGCACAGCTCTGGTGGGATGTGGTGATCGGTCACAATGTTTTCAAAAGTGAGGCAATTCTCTCTCTTAATTTGAAGAGCGGTCTATGTTTTGGTGGACCGGTCTATGAATTTGCGTTTCGGTTCGTTTCAAAGCCTTGTTATCGATTGGACCTCAAATCACATCAATCACATTCTTGTTCTGCTCGTATGGCCAACACAACAGGCCTTAGCCCAAAGGGTAGCTTCCGGTAAAGGTCCACACAATTAGAGAACTGCACAAAAGTAATGGCCCTTTATTTGAGACAATCAATCGCTGCAATAGTTTTGCAGTTTTGCACAGCTATTGACAAAAATGCATTCACACTATCCTTACATTAGGCCTGAAATTAGAGTTTGAGATAAAAATCTAAAGCAAAACAACTTTTTTTGAGGAAAAACTAAATTAACAAATTGTGACCAATTCTGGACTTTATGACTGACAACACTTTAACCTCTATTTCTGCCATAAATTCGGATCATTTCACACAAAAATATATCTCAAAGACACAAAAATTAGACGAATTTAAACAAAAGTCCTTGGTTCTACTAAATGGCAATAATCAAAAAACAGGTCACAAAACTGATAAAAAGTTACTTAAATTTATTTAATTTTCAATTGAAATCTTGATTTGAATCATAGTTTTAGATAAAAAAATATATTTTGATATAAAATGTGATCATTTGATGCAAAAATTATGCGGTATTTCACATAAATAAGAGGATAACCGAAACAATCCGAAGATGGGATGGAAAGGAAGCAGTCGTATGTCTAAATTGAGACTCAAACCTCCCGTGCGATCCATATATGACACAATGCCAACACAATTCTGAATCTATTTCCAAAATTACAACTCTATAATGAAGTGCTGATCATTGAAGCGTTTGTCTGCTTCACAACTAATCCAAAACTCAATTTATATTCACTTTTTTCCCTCTTTTTCTCTTCACTCAATCTTTCGGTCTCTCAAAGGATGAGAAGAAAACGGCAATAATTTTTTGAAAAGAAACTGTTTTTGAACGGCTCTCACAACTGCTATACAATAATATCTTAAACATCACTCAATTGACTCAACTCTCACACAATTATAGGGCTTTCAAAAGGTTTTTTATTTGATTCAAAGAAATGATGTAAGACTTGACTAACGGATTGCAATTTGCAACCCATTATGAAGTTTTAAGCAAATAAAACACCACTTTTTGAAAAATGATTTCTTTGGTTCAAAAGAGTTTGTATTTCTAACTAATTATAGTTTTTAACGAAATTTAAAGCAAATTAATACTCAATTTAAACAAATTTTAGTGAAAAAAATTCAATTTATTTAATAAAAATATTTCGTAAATTAATAATTTATTTGAAAATTGATTGCAATTATAAATGAGACTAAAAATGAAATCACAATAAACTTAAACATTTGAAAAGCTTCTGAGAAGTTTTAGTCATTATTTTCGCTCCAATTGTTTATATTTGGTTTCTGTTGAGGAAAAACAGAAAAATAACAATTAGTCGATAAATATAAGTAATATTTGAAAGAACAGAATAACAATATTGATAGTTAAGCTTAAAATCAGACATATATTGTCCGGCAAACAACTGGCGAACAATAACCAGACGTAACGTGAAAAAGTTGAAGGATTTCATAGTAATTAAGATTCAAGAGTTAAGAATAACTTAATTTCTAGCCTTGTTTGAAATTATAGCACAGAATAAAAGCCATTCGATATAATTTGTGAGAACATTGTTTGTAATCAAGAATTGAATCAAATTTAATGAAAGTATTCTTTTGTTTAAACTTATTATTCGATAAAATTAGGAAAAATTTAATTTCAAAAAAGTGATAAAAAGAGATAATTTAGGCGATAATGGGGTGAAAACAGCAATAAAAACCTTAAACTGATTCACGTCTGAGTCTAACCAAAATTTCAATTCAAACACTCCTTTTCATAAGTGATTCACAGAAAAAGCACTTAATATCAGAAGAGTTGCACTCAAGTCGTGTGCTGTCAATGCGATCCCAGTTTTGTTTAGAAAACCAAAATCTTTTCTCCAACTCTTGTGTCAAAATATTTTAGCCAAAAATAAGACCAAAATTAATCAAAAAAGAGTAAATTCAATAGAATTTCTCGAAATAAGAGCAAAAATATATTCAAACCCAAAGAATACACAAAATATTTATATGAATACAACTTTTGTGTGGCATTTGCTCTCTCTCTCTCTCTCTCTCTCCCTCCCTCTCTCTCTCTCCCTCTCTCTCTCTTTCTCTCTCTCTCTCGGTTTTGTTGGCTTCAAAGGAGTTTGAGATGAATTACAAAAGCTTAGAGTCTTTAAAGTTTTTGAAAGTTATTCAAAATTTTTGAGTCAAACGCTTTCTTCACTTTATTTGTTGAGAAAAATGAATACTAAAACTCGTTTCGCAATAATAGTAAACATTTCATAATGTGATTCAAAATCGGCTTTACTTTAAGTTTATCTCAAGTTTTAAAACGAAATTTTTGCCGAAAAATATCATCAAAAAAACATTTGAGAGCTCTTTAGACCTAATGGTCACCAATTTGTTTAAATTTTGTTTGCTTTCAATGTTTTGCTAAAAGTATTTTGAAAACTATCAGAGTTTGAAAAACCAAAGAAAGTGAAAAATATTTCAGATTTTTGGGAAATATTTAGATAAGGAAAACGAGTTTAAAAATATTAATAAATGACAAACAAATTGTGACACAATTTCACTAAACGTTTTGATAAGTAATTATCAATTCAAGCATTGCCTCAATTTTTCAATCAATCAAAACAATTGAATTTTATGATTCAAATAATCATCTGATCATAAAAATCTAATTCCAAACGAAAATTAGGTGGAAATCATTGATAAAATTTGATTCAAGGAAAAGAAAAATCAAATTTTACGAAAGATTTGATTGAATTAAATGTAATATAAATAAACAGAATTCAAACATAAACTCATAATTAAAGGAAAGTTAACTTCAGATTAATGTTAGTTTCAGACGCTTTTCAAGTTTAATAAAAAAGAGAGAAAAACAAAATTACTAATTAAGAGATGTTTATGTAAACCAACTCTAAGTTTAGATTCAAACAAATGAATGATAAATATTTCAGAGAAAATGTTTTTCAATGAACT
>JAQFXL010000311.1:0-24006 GCA_034693445.1 Edwardzetes edwardsi
TCTCGCTCTCTCTACCACTCCAGAGATATAGGGACAGAGGGGCTCAGCACTGGATGCTATGCCAAACATACCGAATTAGACGAGCACAAGATTTTCAGTCCTGCTGTAGATCCACTCAGTTGGGTTACAGTGCTTGGGAACGCGACATTCAGATGATTGTCCCCTCTTTATAATCCCGATTTGTGAATACATTTATGAATTAATGCCTGTTATATAGATTGTGACCCTCTATACCCTCATTCTCTACCCCGGTATTGTGTGGATTGCAATCTATTTACATCTTCTCTTCAACTAATACTTCTTTCGGTCTTTCTTTTGAGTGGAGAAAAAACACAAAATTAAGTCCTTCTCTATTCTGTGCTTCTGTTCTGTTACTAAGGAATAGCTTATAAGAGGAATCGACAGACATTTTTTGTTGGCTTCAAAAGCATTTTTGTTAGTAACGACTCTACGCGTCATTAAATTATGGCTCAAATTATAGATTGCATTACTCGAAGAATATGTCATTCAGTTTATTACTTAATTATTAGCATCGAATTCAATACAAAAACAATAATTATTGTAATTTGTTTTGCATTCAATTTATTTTGTCTTTTAATAAATTTTGTTCTCAAATGTTATAAACTTTAATAAATGAGTGATTTTTATATGTCTTTCATGTCATTCAATAGCTTTGAATACAATGAAAGCACAAAAACTCATTATTCTTATCGCACAACAGAATTTCGATCAGATGTGGCACAGAATCGAAGCGCTCCTTCTCTTAATTGGCAACTGTAGAGAATTTGGCCACTATTTATCGAAGGTGGGAACGGGCAGCGGGACAGCCATCAGAACAGTTTAACTCATTCATGAATAATTCTCATCCAAAATCATTTTTCTTGTGCTCTGTATTCAGGTTTTAGCCAATGATACAAAACTTCCGTTCAATTGAGAAACACTGTCAGAAACACTGCATGTGATCGAGAAGTCGTCAGTTTCTAAATACCACTCCTTCATTCACTATTTTACACCATCCAATACTAGTACAATACTAGTCCGTCCACTTTTCCATTCATGCGATGGTCAACAACGATAGCCTACGGCGCTCTCCAACACAACTGACCAATAAATCTTTGGCTCATTTTTTAGTCGAAAAGATTTCAAGGTTTCAAAGTTTTAATTCCAATGTTTAGCATATATTCTATGAGAGGGCCAACCATTTCTGCCAAACAGACTGAGAGATGGACCCAATTGTTCCACACGTTTGTTATCTGAACTACAAAACAAGTTTTCACTCATATATATATATACCGACTGTAAAGATGCAAAAAAAACTTACGTTTTGTGAGAAAAACAATCAGAAGATATGAGAAAAAATATTTTTCATTCATAGTTTGGAACGAAATTCTTATTTCAGTGTAAAGCAAAACTAATCTATCAAAATGTTTGCGAATAATTTTTCGCATTAGACTCGACATAAATAAAACTCTTTTCTGACAAACTTTGAGAATATTTTTTTTTCAGAGCGAAAAATTGAAAAAAGAAGAGAAATGTGTTTATTGTGTTCATTGAATGTATGTTTTGTTGATAGGGTTTGATTGCAAAAGTGAAGAGTCGAAGAGAAAGTAAAGAAACCAATGGAGTATAGAATGGCATAGAATAGTGACAAACGGCAAAAGTGCCTTAACGTTAACTATTATTATTATCAATTGAAGAGTGAGTCTCTTATTACCTTTATATGGAGTTTTGATCTCATGTATACATTGTGGTCAATAGGAGTAACTATAGTTAGGAATATAATGGGAATTACTAACTATGCCTTTCTATGAGACACAATACTCTTAATACGATATGGTTTTGTGTATTCGGTATTCAATGTAATGTACAATAAATATATTGTTGAATATAAGCGACTGATTTCCTATTTGGAAGAACATCTAAAACATGGACAGACCCTCTCGACGATGCTTTGCCACTGCTCTGAGTGCTCTCTTTGTAGTAGCATTTTGTTAGCATTACAATAGTAACAAAGTTTGCTCTGACTTTAACCATACAATGAAATGAAAGAATATGAAAGAATGAAAGTTTTTTACCATTGGATTAGACACGGAGTCATAGTTAGCCTTAACTATAATCATAATAAATATAATGACTTCAATTCAAATGCATATAAAACTCACCACTCGATTGACACTCTCGTCAAATACCATATTCTATTCAATAGTCGATACACTTAACTCCGGAGAGTATATTGTGTTCATTGACTGACAATATTCTTGAATGTAATGTAAATTATATTATTATTAACTCATTAGTTGTAATACTTTTGAATAACGGTTTACGACAACAATAGTAACAAAGTTTGATCTCATTTCACAAGTAGTTGATAGAAATTTCAACAAGCTAAGGTGGCTTCCAGGGGGTTTTATTGGTCAACATTTAAAGGTGTTAGATGTAGAGCAAGGTTAGCCAAACTCTTCGACTTCAGGGGAATCAAGAGAAGGATAAGTTGACGGCCCTTATAGCAAAATCCAATTTAAATTCAGTTATTTTGGCCTTATTCAGTTTAAATTGTCCTGAATTTTGTTTAAATCTGGTATCGATGTAATTATCATTTTTAGTGGTGTATCGGATTCGAGAGCTTCAAACAAAAGAGTGTTTCAAAATTTTCGACAACAGGGTCATTTTGATCTGATTGCCGCTTGGCGAACCCTGGTGTAGAGCGACCAGATCTACATGATTTAAAGGTAAAATTTCTCATTCTACTGGGTATAATTAATAATTTTAAAGGAGCTATTTGAAAAATTTATCCGATTTTGAGGTTTTCCTGGATTCTTATCTTAAGATCCATGCAACTTATGGAAAACTCCTTGATTATCACTTGAATATGATTTGGAGACCTGGTCGGATTAGTTAGGTGTAGGGAGAGTGCAGTAGGAGGGGCGCACAGAAGAGTCATGTATAGGGAGAGTGCTAGGAGAGGGTAATATTGGGCAGAACAGAGTGGAGTGAAGAGAGCGCAGCTGCTGTGGCGGCAGTTCAAGTGCTGTATAGCATTTGCTTTGCAACTATTCATCCATTTGAGTGTATGAACGTCAAGAACTAGTGTTGTCTATATTTGTGGAGAGCCTATGTTAGAGCTATACCAGTGTAATACAGCCTTTACCAGTGCAACACAATCACGACGGCTTTATACCATCCTTCGGCGGCAGCCGCGCAAATGGCCGGCTTAGACCGCGACTATTCTTCTTCTTACTCACCATTCAGTCTGATGACTCCGACGGCGACCCATCATGCGATGGAACACGATCTCAAGGCATCGGCATTTGGTCACCACCACCACCATTATCACCATCACAATCCACAAACACCACTGTCGGTGATGACACCCCCGACCCCCACATCGACGCCTACATCCCAGAGCCATCATCACAGTACTAATTCAAATTCAGGGAACAGTAATCATAGCAACAGTGGTCCACAAAATTCACACAATTCTGGAAACAGTTCTTTAAGTAAGAAAGAAGTGGATCGCGTCAAACGACCCATGAATGCCTTCATGGTCTGGAGTCGCGGACAACGCAGAAAAGTAAGCTTTCCTTCACTTTCTTACCGCTATATAGTAGACACAACTTTCAGAAAGTTTTACAGTTTAGCATGTTAACTTAACTGTTAACACTCTATACTCTGTGACAAGTTTTCACAATATTTGGTAACTATTTTTGCTTTAATGAGTTTTGTTTGAAAAGTTTATAATCCGAATAAAACTTATGACAGAAGTAATGTCAGAATCGAAACAATAAGTAATGAGTTGTTGTGTTTACAGATGGCTCAGGAAAATCCAAAGATGCATAACTCAGAAATCAGTAAAAGACTGGGCGCTGAGTGGAAGCTATTATCTGAAGTAGAAAAGCGTCCCTTCATTGATGAAGCAAAAAGACTCAGAGCTGTCCACATGAAAGAACATCCCGACTATAAATACAGACCCCGAAGAAAGACTAAAACTCTTATGAAAAAAGAAAAATATCCTTTGGCTGGAAGTCTGGGAGGTCTGGCGCCTGACCCGACCCGCTCATCAGCAGCGGCGGCCGCAGCAGCAGCTGTACAGCAGGTCAGCCGAGATATGTATCAGATGAACGGCTATATGCCTAATGGTTACCCGGGTATGTCTGGAATGATGCATGAAGCGTATCAACAACACGCCGCTGCCAGCTATAATACCGCCACTATGGCTGCCAACTCTGGTCTCTATGGCCGATACGATATGTCACAGATTCACACACCGATGACCACCGGTTCAATGGCTATGCCATACATGAATGGCTCATCCAGTTATTCATCAATACCTGTCTCATCCGCTTACTCAACAATGGGGTCATCGGCCAGTCCTATGTCGAATGCCGGCTCTTCCATTAAATCAGATTCGTCGGGTCATAGCGGGAGTTCTCCCAACGCGATGGCTGCTGCAGTGGCCGCAGCTGCCCGAAGAGGTCCCTGTAATACCGAACTGAGGGACATGATTAGTATGTATTTACCTCCCGGAGACCCCGACCCGAATGCAGTGCAAAATCGGCTACAGATGCATAGCCACTACTCCTCATCTGGAGAGCCTCCGATGCCGTTATCACATATGTAGGACTGACTAATATTTAGTGTAATTTCATTCTCTTCTCAATTAATAATTGAAATCAAACTCAAACTCAAACTTTCATCAAATGTACAAAATTTGCATTTCTTTGGACTCATTCATCAAAACATAGACTTTATATGTATTGACTTATCGGACGCCAGAATCACATCCGACTCATAATTACTACCATCAGAACCACTAAATTATGAAATGCTTTGTGTGTATGTTGTGATCACAATTCAATTGATTTGTATAATAGACATGCGTTTGAGCCGCCGGTTCTCAAAAGCAAACTAATCATCGCAAGAATGTAAGTAAATTCAACTCAACTCTCATATTAATTATTGAAAAACAGCTGCAAAACAAACGATTGTATAAAACATATATTGATATCAATCTAAAGCTCATAACTCCGAATGATTTTCATCTTCGGAGAAGACAATTATCTCAAAGACTCAAAACACAGGTTTTTGATGAAAAAAGTTGACTTATCTCTCAATTATTGAACTTATTTACGATATTTTGTGTTTGAACTCGAAATTTGATAAAAAACAGAATTAAAGAAAACAATTAAACGTTTGTTTATAACATATATTATATAAGAAATTAATTTTTTCTGTCTTTTAAAATCAAAAGCCTAACGAAAGGCTATGAAAAGCAATTTCCTCATTAATTTGTGCTATACTTTACTAGATTACCGAAATTACAGCTATTAGTCTCTGCCAGGTTTCATAGGTTTCTTCATTTAGTAGAGCTGTTGGTTTTAGGAATTGTAAAGCGTGTCGACCTACAAGTCCTTCCAGTCCTACAAAAGTTGCGAGAGGCGAACAGTCGACAATTACTGTCATTAGGCCATACGCTTCACTTGTTTTTCTTAAACACTCAGATTTTTTTACGAATCCAAAGACCTTTTCTGTTATTCCAATACAGGGTTTAATAATTGTCTGATAATTCAATTGTAATATGAAATAAGAGACAAACTGTTTTCGATCACTCTATCAAATGTATGTAAAAGTGAAGCCAATAGCAATTCTAACAATCTAACCAAGGCTATACAGGCTAGCTCTCAATTGTTTTCCAATTAATTAAAAATTTCAATTAATTCTCTAAATTGTCAAAAGTTTTGTTTAAACCAATTATATAATTGAATAAATTATTTTCAAATTAAATCAAAATTTAATAAAATAGAGATAATTGTTGTCAGAGAAGACATCGGTTCTTAAATCAATTGTTAACCGGTGTTACAGAAAATTATATAAAATGTATTCTTAACTGAAAACTCAATATTTAAGTACAAATTAAATAATGATAAACATTAAGTTTAACACAAAAAACAATATAAAACCAATTTTTCTAATGATTTAAATGAGTAATTAATGAGACAATAAATGGCAGCTAATGTTAATCGAAATATTAGTTCATATGAGAGGAATAAATGTGTGTTTTGCACAACAAATACTTTAATAGACAGTGATGTCAAATATTGAGGGCTAAAAACATATTGTTTTGAGTTATACCAAGAGTATCACACGTTGAGTGTCAGTGATATTAATAATATTTGGGCGCATAAATTGATTGACGTGTCAGCCGTTAATGCAGTGTTAACTTAACAAACAAATTACTATCAATTGCTTTATTGCTATCTCTTTGTAAATATGACTGTAAACTAATTTCTGCACATTACTATTGATTATTAATTATTAACGATTATTATTATTATTATATTAACTAAACATAGCATTAATTAGAAAACGACTCCACCATTGGTTGTAATCGTTTGCGTTTTCAGACAAAAATCATGAAATTATTATTATTATTGCGATTATTATTACTATTATTGCCATTATTATAATTATTTAGTATTAAACTGAAAATGTTATGTTTTGTCAATTAATTTCTCATTTCTCCTTTTACTGATATATATGATTAAAAATGTTTTCAATCATAAAATTTGAATTTATTTCAATATATTTATTGCTTCCCCGAAAAGAATTCAATTTTTGCATTGAATTGAGTTTCAAAATGAATCGAATTGAGTGCAGAACAGAATATTTTATGGAATTTTCATCGCTTCACATGAGTTGACCCAAATTTTGGTCATTTTTTGCTCTAATCAAGTGTCAGTCCGATCACAATTAGATCGCTTATGTTTTATAGTGTCAATGATTATCAGTCGAGGAGAGACTCATTTTTCACTACTTTCAGGATATGTTGAGTCAATGCAATCAGTTTCAGTTACGAACATCGAATGCAAAAAATACTCATTAATCGTAAAGTAGATAACCTAGCAAAACTCAAGCACACACACAATTAGCATCCATCTCCTATTAAGCAACTGTAATAAACAACATTTATGACCAGTCCTGCTCTCAGTTTTTATCTGACCCAGGTTATTTGGGGAACTGTTATCCCAATTGGGATTTAGTTGAGATTTGGCGTAGAATGTGAGCTAGGACCTTGTATGTACCTGATATATGCAATGTTGACATGAGAGATACATCGATTGAAGGTTAGACTTGAGGAAAGGTGGCAACGGGTCATAAATCGTGACCACGAGAAAAGTGATGCGAATCGAAGTAGACTTCAAACTTGAAATGTGTTTCAAATCATTTCTAATATGGCTTTCAGTGAATTAGTGATTGCATGCAATGTCTTCATGTCTTCAAAGTCTGCAACAGTTATAAAAGTATTGGTTGGGTTGTCGTCACAAACGATGCACTTTTTGAGAGGTAGGTCCAGTTCTGTGACTCGTAACTAAATAAATATTATTAACGCATAACTATTACTGAGCGATAGTGTCTTTCCTTTGAATATCTATTAGGGTGGAGATGAGGACAGGAGGAAGCGGTGATTGTGTTAGGCCTGCATTAAGTTGTGGCTCAGGGCTCCGTAAATCCTGCACAACCATAACATATGAGTATAGAGTGACAGCACAGTCTACCTGTTCATTATATACCAAATCTAACTCAACAGTCGATACAAAACTGCAAATTCAAAACTGCTTTTGGAAGGGAAGAGCGGAAAAGAGTGCGGAAACAGAGAGCGGACAGGGCTTAGGTTCACAGACACAGGACGTATACTTGGATGCTTACCGGCCTATCATAGTATGGATGGATTACGAATAGCGTTGTCTACAATAGAGCACAGCATATATCATTGCAGCAATGGTCTGACACGGCACGGATGGCCAGTGCCGTCTACAAAAGCATTCATTTGTTTGAACCACATCTCTGTCGCACACCCTTTACGCCTAAGCGATCAAATGAATCAAATGGACGCACAACTGATCGAATGGATGCACAACTGATCACAAGGGCTTTGAAACGGCATTAATGTCAGGACAGCCATCATTTGCTTAATCCTCGATTTCATTGAGAACACTGTACTGTATGTTATTTTTATTTGTTTTTATCATAACTATAGCCAACTCTAAGACTCGGCTTTTATTACTGTAAATAAACCCTAAGTTCACTCGAATTATATGATATTTAATATTATATATGCATTAAGAGGACAGGTATTATTAGGTCGACGCTAAATGGCTTTCGAAGCCGGCTTTAGGGGTCGAATAATATTAAAATCAAACGTAAATCATCTGAATTCAGGACTAAATCCTAATTCCAGTTATCAAATAAAATATCAAATTTCAATATTTCACTGCAAATAAAGTTGAGCTCATTTGACAATTGCATCAAAATGTAGGCCCCTTCACATTCTTTCCCTCTTCTCAATAAAAAACTACCTGGTGAGCTACGCGTTGCCTCCAATTTTCTAAGTATATATTTCTAAGCTAAACTCATTCCAAAGGAAACAAACGAAAGGGTGGTTAACACTGAAATTACCATCTGTGCAAGCTTATTTTTGTATTATACAATTTTGGTGTATTTAACAAAAGGTGAATCAATTAATTAAAAGTGAATTAACTGTTCATTTGCTCTGAAAATGAACTTTCATTTGTTTTTGATTATTGATGACTTGAAAACTTCAAAACATTAGATGAAAGGATTAAATGCAAAATTAATTGGACGACAAAATCGTTTGAAATAAATAAATGAATTAATTTTGATTAGAAATATATTAATGTTTAAAATACGATAAATATATTGAATTATTAAACGATAGCACAGAGTTATGATAATCCCTGGAATGGAGTAGAAGTATATTTAAACTAATAGCAAATTGTATTCATAGCCGAGGGCTGAGTACAACCCTAAACGCATCATTTGACAGAAAGGCCGTAATTTGCAATCAAGAGTTAGGCGTTGTTGCAAAAAGTGGTAAAATATTCGGAACGCTATCCTTTCAAATGATGCAGAATCTGATTGTTCACTATTAGTAGAGCACTCACTGAAACCAGTGCTGATCCTAAACGTCAAAATCTTATGAACCAAAGATCACGACTTTTAGTTCAGTTTTAATATCAAAGGTTGAGCTAATTTTTTTGCTGATGGGTTTGTTGTCTGTTTGTTGTCTTCAAAGCATATAAAAGTAGGAATTTTGCAAAACTTTGATCGTTCAACAAAACAGAGCTCACCATTAAATATATCATTAATTGTTATAATCGTCTCGAATATTCATAAATTGATAAATAAATTGTTTTCATACTATCTATGAAGTTGACATAGTTATCCAAGCTCAGAGACTTCACAGGGTGATATCCAGAAGACTCTGAATTTGGAAAAATTTCCATATTTCTAACAATCGATTCAATGATAACTTTGAAACTTTCGCTCACTTTTGACGAGTACTTCAAAAGTTTGACCACTAATGACAAGTTGGCGCAGAGAGACCATTTGAAACCAGGGATGTTCTCACCTCATGGAGTGAGCATAAGTTGTAGCCCAAATATTATCAAATTCAATGAAGAATTTACATAGATCAAAATACTCATATTTTGCCCAGTATAGTTAATGACCAATTTTTAGGCTCTGGATAATAATAGCTTTCAACTAAAAATTGAATTTTTAACTTTATTATCAACTGATCAAGCTTCGTTGATAAATAATTAGTTATTTTTAACGAAAATGTGAGTAAATTTGTGAAAAATAACTTAATTCACAAAAACTTTTAATTAAAGTTAAATTCATGAATAAAAAAGGTTTTAATTGATTGAAGACTACTGTAAGCGTGAAATACAAGTCTTAGGGCATGAATTGCACTAAAATACTTTTATAAGAAATAAAGCCGAGAATAAATTATCATGCTGAATAATTAAATTGAATATTTTTGAAGGCTGTTTCGAATCGTAAATTTTTGAACAATTGAAAACTCAATTCATTTATTTTTGGAAAGTTTTTGAAGTTTAAAAAGAAATTCAATCCCTTTTGAGAGTTGAAAATTTCCATAAAAACTATTTACTGTAAAAAAGGTGTTGAGTTCTCTGTTTTCTAAATTGATTTTGACTTTTGAGCACTCATTTACTCAAACATAGAGTAGTATTTAAAATAAATAAATAGACATAATATTTGTATTCAAGTGTTTGCTTCCTTATAATAAACATTTAGTTAAGGGTTGTATTGAAGTTGTATTTACTGCCACTTAAGAGTTTCATTGGCCTAATGTAAAGATGATAGACTTCCGGTTAGTTCAGGCATTGATGCTCTGTTCGGCTGTCAGTACTCTCACATCAAAGTGTATTTTACCCCCAAAATGTACAAAAATTTTGAAGACCTAAAATAGCTATTGGTTTGCTATCTGACCATTTGATAGCCATTCAGGTTATTTCCGCCAATTTCTCGAAACAGACACTTTTATGCAAACCTAAGGACCTGCAAAGCACATCCCCAGTGCAGGTGTTTTTACAATTCTTTACTATTCAAGAGTTTTAGTGTCAGTGAATTCTCTCACATTTTGTTTTTACACTCATTTTGTTGATTTCACTTTAATGTCAAAAATTGTATTTTGTTTCACTTTTTTTGTCGAATTTGTGAAAATTGAATATTTTGGTTCTTGCAAATAATTTATTTATCGAATGCGTGGATTGAGTCCAGTCATAGACATATTGGAACATATGATGTGAACGTATCCTATCTATTGATTATTGACTCTTTACAGCTGTTCAAAACCAAATTAGCCTTAAGTTTGTTCACTGAAAATAATATCATAATATTTCTGTGCATCTCATATGCAGGTGCATACTATTCAAGCACAGACTCCTATCAAAAGTCTGTCCGTCTCTATCTATCATTCTATCAGTCTATCCCCGCATACGTTTTTAATAATTTTTTATAACCTGAATATAGAGTCAATTCTGTGCCGACACTAGAATGCTATCCACTGTTAGGCTATTATCCTATAATAGAGTCGATTCTCATTAAGATTAGCTCTAAATTAGAGTATAATTTAATGAAATAAAATTTATTTTAATTTGAGTCCATGTGATTTTGGACTCCACTCCTACGCACCTGGCATTTGGTTGCGATAGCCTTACATACATTCTGATGTTGAGCCTGAGGCAGATGCACACATTGAAACTGCACAAGCGATCAACACAAGCGAACAGCACAACCGAACTGCACAACTGCAATACTTCACTATTCTATCCTAAAAAAAGAATTTCAACTCAAATAATACTTTCAATTAATTAATTAATTATCAAAATTTCCCAAAACATTAGAGGTATGCCATAAAAGAGATTATTTGCTTTCGTTTAAAGTTTTATTTCATTAATTATTTTTTCAAAATAATACTGAAAATAGTAATTCATTTAATAGAAAATTACCAAAAATTCATAACAATTAATAACTTTTTGAAAGAAATTGAGTTAAGGTAAAGCCATTCTTCTTTTCAAGTGTGAGCTGTGAATAAAATTAGATATTATACGGTATATATGGTATACACCAATTGTGAGGCATTTATTGTGTTGTTTTGAAGAACAATTTGAATTCAGTGCACTTACTTTACAGCTAATACTTAAATAGTTGGCCTCCTGTGGTCCTCTCAATCCTGTGTCACCTGCGAAGATTTCCGAGGACATACTGAATAAGCTAAGACTGCACTTGTATGTAAAGGTTATAAATCAGAGGATGACTGCAATCAACTGTAAAAGTATTTTATTCTTTGTGTCACTTTTATGTTCATTTCAGTCACACTATTGTTATAAACCGTCACATATTAGAGACAATTGTTTTGAATTCAATAGAATAATACACTTTTGGTTTACTTCCAACTATTAAAAAGTCTTATTCATTATTATATCCAATAATTTACATCAATTTCTCGCTTAACTAACAAAAGTGAAATTTCTTTAATTAAAGCCAAGTGTATAAATTTGTCTTTTAATTTACTAAAACAAGCATGCTCCAAATTCAGTAATTGTGTGACAATTTGTTAGAATGTTAAATGGGAGGTATTTTTGGTTAAATTTTGTGTCTCTTTACAAAATTCCTGAGTAATCATAAAATACTTTGAAAATTCTTAGCAAAAGCTTCTGTGGTTTTAAATGCCTTCAATTGGGTAACAGGACGTCATTCACCTTTAAATATACGTTCCGTAGACCGAAAAGCTTAACCATTCCGTAGTTAAGGTTCATCGAGAATTGATTGAACTAGCTGCTACTACTACTACACCGTTAATGTAATTTTAGATGAGTGCCAATTTGTATTCGGACTAATAGTTTTACTGACATATTCTTGTTATCAAAATTGTCTACAAATTGGAAGTACAAGCGATTTGGCCTCTAATTGACACTTAAGTGAATGTGCTTGCTTACTATTTAATTATCACCATTAGATAGATATTGTCAATTTTAAAGGTAAAAATAGCTTTCGAGAGGCCATGTTTTTTGGACATCACAACTGCTATTATTTTATTATTACTTTGTTAGTTCATTGGATGAAATATCGCCGAAAGCTATTCAAAGTTTATGTGAATTTAAATTTACTCAAAAGATTAGATTTAAGACGTTTTTAAGTGATTCCAACACAATCTCATCAAATAAAAAGTATTTTCCTTTTAATAACTAAATCTTCAAAAAAATGATAACTTTTAAAGTTTAGCACTTACTGAGAGAATGGTATGACTTATATAAGACTAGAGGTATGTTATACTCACATAAGTATAGCATTAAAGCACTCAACTGTTTATTTAGACAATTCAGACAATATTCAGACCTTTTAATCTATTGATAGATTGTTTTAATAAAAATTGTTTTTCTCTTAAATTAACTCAATAAGTCTAAAGAATTATGGTTTGCACAGCCGTTTCCCGAGAAGTTGTTCCCTAAATTTGTTTAACTATTGAATTAATGAGATTTAAAATTGTTTTAAAGTTCAAATGAAAACAAAACCAGAATAGGAGGTATCGGCTGATCACACCTGTTGTTCGCCATAATTATTTATAATAAACCTGAGGTTAAACTTCTGTCTTCACCACAACTGTGCAAAAGGGAGTCACCAACTAATCAATGCCTTCAATGCGTTTCTTAATTCACGATTCATTACAAAATTGAGTCATCTTCCTATTTATTTATCAATTGCACCAATGTTAATTACATGTCATTTTAATTGCTTATCGATTAAAAATAATATAAACAACTAATTCACAACACTTTAAATTAATATCGATTTCTCATATTTAGTGGAGTATCAAGTGAATTTTTTTAAAACATGTAATTGAAGCGCATTATTGCTTTGAAGTCAATGTACTATATGTTAGAAGTGGTTAAATGATGGCAATGACAACAATTTTCACCCAACATATGAATGATTGAATTTCTCATTATTTTTCAATTTGAAAATCTATTGAATAATTGAATTTCAAAGAAGACTTCAAATTCCATATAATATTAAAGAAATGTATTCTCAAACAAAAGCCGATTATAGCTCAAAGGGAATCGTAAAAAATGAGACGACATGGGATCGATTTGATGCTATCAATCGATTTCATTTGAAATATTTGAAACTGATTTCTAGGATAACACTCGAAAGCAATTTATTTGTAATTAGTTTCTAGGATTGTGTTCATAGCATAGGCTTTGTTCACATAATTGTCTGGTAATTAGAAAAACGATTTATTAAATCAAAAAATAATTAGATGAAAGGTAAAAAGTGTTGTTCTGGACTCATGGGCTCAAACCACACATACATCCGAATAAATAACATTTGGTTTATGGTCTTATGTGTGAGCCCTGTGTTTATCATTTCTCTAGTATTATGAGATTAGAGAAAATCTACGAAAGAATTAGAGGTGAGTTGGAGTGTCAGTTGGAGTGTCAGTTTGTTAGTGACACAAATGGGATTCCAATAGCCCTACAGAGAGCCAGAGTGTAGCTCAGGTAGTTTTAGGTTCTGTTCCCAAAAATCCATTTCACTGTCTTAAGAAGTATAGCTATGTGTAAGCCTATGGATGTGCTCTTTGATGTGCCTCACTATATGTAATTCCAAGAAGCTCTACAGCTTTGAGTCTTAAAAGCGTCATTTAAGTCATTTAAGAATCTTGTCTTCTCTTTTGTCAGATGAAATACACCACAACAAGAAGATTGCGTGTCAGCCAAAATAGATTGAACCCCAAAGGCATTCATTTAAGGCATCGCCACTTCTAGGTGTTCCTCATTAATACACAACATTATAGGTAACTAATTATCGGTTTATTGATATTTAATTAACAATATTTCGCTTTTTACGATCTCCTCAACCAAATTGTGGACAGACAGGACAGACATAAGCAAATCAATAATTGATAAATCATTTTGTATTTAATATCAATTTGGTTTGAAATTCATTAAATATTTATTGGAGAAAATACCCCCAAAAATGTTGATTTATTGACTTTGATTTGACACAAAACTAAATCAAATGAAGTGAATCCAATCCTCGTTTGAGAAGTCAGTTCCTAACGCAATGGTTAAGCCATGAGTTTTGGACGTTATCCGATGTGCGGATCATCTGTTAGTGGCATCGCATGGATCGCATGCATCACATGTTAGGCTGTTATCTGAAGCCAGTGTTGCGTTGAGCGTTGAGTTGTGTCACTCTCTTAACGCCAGTCGTGTCAAACATTTTACTTCATATCTCGTCTGATAAGCGGTAATAATTCGCCCGAAGCTATGAAAATACTTTTACAAAAACCTATTTTTACATTAATTTTTCTCCTGTTTCTTAAAAACAACATTTGATCGATTAGTTTGGGCACCAGTTTGTTGCCATACTTTTATCAACAAAATACATTGAAAATGCGTTGGTGTCACTAGAATATACCAGAATATACCAGGATATTTATTGATATATTGTTTTAATAATTTATTAAACAATCATTTGAAATGGCATTTAATAGTCTGACATTAAATGTATTAAAAGATGTAAATATTTGCTGAATTCACGCCTTAATGCCTTAGAGAGCCGTCACTTTTGACTGGGAATCTGCAGAAACTGATCTGGTTCATGTATGAATAATTTGTGACCGCCCATGAAGGCTATGCTGATTATTTTCTACGATAAATGCTTTTGTATAAGCGATGCAAAGGCCGCCAAAGAGCACAGCATTCACTTGTCAGACACTGTCAGCGAAGACAGACTCCAAAAAATGTTTGCTTCAAAAGGAGGATAGAATACCATTAGATAAATGTTATTAACGTTTTTAAGCCCTCTTTAATCGTCACGTATTTTCACTCATAAAAGGGATTTCGGCCCATATTTTGTTCACTAAATTTATTTAAATTAGAAACAAATGAATTTGAAATGAATGCCATTTATAACACTTTCTCACAAATCATCAATTTTTCCATCACTCATATCAGTCACATACCAGTCATATATCACTCAATTTATTCAACGCTTTTAGGGATTGTTTTTTGGTATTTCCGTTATTGTCATTCATTTCTAACATTTTCAAAAAGTCTCAATCAATAAAAGATCAGTTATTTCTTGAGAGGTTAAATATCTTGCATATTCGTGATTCAAACCCATTTTGTTGT
This sequence comes from Edwardzetes edwardsi, assembly GCA_034693445.1. Lineage (NCBI taxonomy): Eukaryota > Metazoa > Arthropoda > Arachnida > Sarcoptiformes > Ceratozetidae > Edwardzetes > Edwardzetes edwardsi. The sequence goes on from JAQFXL010000311.1 coordinate 15,525, forward strand.
TAGTTTGGTTTTGCAAAAATTTTTGCCTTTCAAAAAAAAGGTGAGTAAAGTTGTGAAATCTTGGTACTTTGAAAGTAAAAAACTCAACATGACAAGTTTAGTATAGAATTTAAATTTTAGATTAATCAAGTTTGTGCCACTTAACGATTTAAGCATGGGGAAACGGTATTTTTCATAGTAATTCAGATGTATCATTACATCAGTATCATCTAAATAAAACAATAATTATTCAACAATACTGTTTCTCCATGCTAAAACCATCAATTGGTACAAACTTGATTAATCTAAAGTTTAGATTTAAAACTAATTTCAAGCGTGATATTACCGTGATAAATTTTGAATTTTAAACATAATATGAAACAAATGAAGTTTTAACATTTAAAGGGAATAAATACTCAAAAACAAAATGATACTTGCTCTTTGTTAAATATATAAATTTATTAATAAAGACATTTATTAGTTTTTATTTCTCAAAAACACAAATTTTGAATTTCGGGCCAAAAATTTCAATATTTATGAACGAATTGAAGTTATATTTCGATTATTTATGTAATTATTTGATAAACTTTTCTAATTATTTATTAATATTATTCAAAAACAATAAAAATTAATTAAATTGTTTCAAAAATAAAATTCCAAGTTAACTTTAGTTCATATGAAGTCAAATCATTTGGAAATATATTCAAATAAATATTCAATGAATTAATAACTCATCAAATGTTTGATATTAATTCTGACAAATAGCTTGGTATTAATTTGATAAGTTTACCATTTGAAGTATGTTGTCATTAAACTTTCGTTTATTTCTTAATTATTTATGTAAGTTTTGTAGTATTTTCTGCTACTCCTTGGTTAAAATTAATACATATATACATATTTTTCAAAAAGGATTGTCATCATGGTCATTATGCCATTTTTATAATAGAATTAAATCAGAGCGCTGAAAAAGGAAAACTTCTGGGATATTCCCAAAAGTTTCTCATGACTTGTTTGAAAGTTTAGTTAGTATATGAGATGGATGTGTACATGGTCAATTTAGCCTTTGTTTGAAACAACTTTGTTGAGCGATGAAAAGAAATGAAATCTTCAATCCATGAGAATATTGAAAGAGAAAAATTAATTTGAAAATCGCATCAGAGGTCAGGTTTTATATATTATTAAATTTCAGTTACTGTCAGTCTCGTAGTCAGTATTTCATTTTTATTTATATACTGCGCTCTATTGCAAGGACTGGCAGGACTGGCACTTCCAATCTAATTCATGTGTCTTTAACTGCCATAATGACTCTGGCTCATTGATGATCAAGCTCTAACAATAAACAAATAATCATTGTTTGGGACTATTTGTAAAATGCAAGATACTGTGACTAACGTTCTTGGTCATTGCTTAGTTATGCAATGTTTGATCTGCGATAGAAATATAGTGAGAACTGGTCAGGAATAGTCAGGAATGGTTCAGAACTAACATCTATTATAATAATAACGCGTCTGATAGTAAAATATAGTAAAAATTGTTGTGAATTGTCATTCAGTGCCAATCAATGCCTGGGCTAAGCGTCATGAAGGGATACCATCCTCTGGTAATGCCAGCGATGGCCACCATTTCTTTATATGATTTTTTGCTCGGCGTCCAAATTATGTTGTCTCAGATCGCGAGAGCAGAGCCAACAGCAAACTGCACGTCAAATGAAATGTATTGCCTGAAGGCAATGTTGGCAGTGGTGCACAATTGGTAAGATGTGGCCCATTGTTACTTCAAATTACTCTTTTGTTCTCTAGTGTCACAAGTCTTGAGCCAAAATCAGAGTTGAGCTCAGGCTTACGTTTTGTCTGTTCATCGGTCCGTAACTACAAATGAATGATTCTCTCAGTTTAGTTCATATATCAAATGGAAACACATATCACTCGATGTGAGGCTCAGGTAGTTTTGGTGAACAACAACAACAACTAATGCAACGAATTGCTACAAATTTATGTCTTATGAGTTGCGATACAACGATATCACAGCAATAATAAGCCGTGAAATAAATTGAGGAATAACTGAGGGACAGACCAAACAACTCGAATGCAGTCTTAGCATCAATAATGAGATGCAGTTATTAACCTCACAATACATTCACTCGATTCGGAATAAGCCATAGAAAAGTCAGTAAGAAATTGCATGACTCGGTTCGAAACAAAGTAATTTAGTCGGCGCTGATTTCTGAGGCATGCATTCAACTAAATGCTGATCTCATGCACTGAAATGCTCTGAAATGCACTCAATGCTCACAATCAGCTCTCTTTGCCATTGCTTTGCCTCTTAATTTAGATTTCAATTGCTTGCGATTGCTTGTAGTGCAGATTGCCTGTGCTCTCAGTGCTCATCAGTCTAACTGCTAAGACATCATTCATTTCTCAAATGCATTACACTTTCTATAAGACTAAGCGTTTGTCTGAGAGGTGTTTCTCTCAACTATTTCAATGTTTTTAATGCCGGCTAAAGCTATGCATATAATACATGACTTCGGAGGTCATGAGGCGTATTGTGTCGCGTGTTAGCGCTCTGTTGCGTGTCCTCACAGTGACAGTCCAGAGATGGATGAGAGACTTTTACTTATGATAGACTCCAATACCAAAACATACCGATTCCGAGCGCACCGATAAATCCACGCGCCGTACAAATAGAAAATAAAACTCCAATTAGTTTTTCATAACATTAAATATATCGAAGCAAAGAGTACTTAATGTCTACTTTAAGTCTTTCCTTCACTCAAACACACAATTAATGCAAACATAAAACATATCTAATATACAGATAATAATTATACGAAACATTGGATCGCATTATGAAACACAACAATCGATTTCGTTGTTATAAACACTATTATATACAGATATATATCTGGCAAAACATCCAACAAAATTCATACAAACATTGATTCTGTGGATGACCAAGGCATAGGATTCTTACCAGGCAATCCTTACCATTATGTGAAATATCAAAATTAAGTTTTAGTGAGTTTTGTTGAGAATTTCTTCACCAATTAAATAAACATAAAGTTCAATGACTGGTGAATGTAATCTTTTACGTGATTTGCTTCTTGGAAAATATTTTTCTATAATATATTTGTTTGGATAATGATCAAGACAATGACCATGAGGTTAATTAATAAATTCTGACTGAAACATAGTCTCGAATTCAATAAAGCATTTGTGGTCAACTCGTTCTAACTGATAAAGGTAATGTGAGCGCATGGGACTGATTACTTTTCCTTGTGGTTTGATTTGAGCTTATTCTGAACTCAGGTCTCATAAGCTTTGCATTGAATGGTTGGCGAACTGAATGGCGTGGGAATCAATCCATACTATTGTTAATAACCAACACTATTATCATTGATTCTTATCATATATTATTCTATACTTTTCTTCTGGTTTTTGTCTCAAAACATAAGAAAACCCTTAGATATGATTGAAAACAGTACTACCGATTCGATGTGAGAATATTATTAAAATCAGAATATCATCGAAACCACTTTTCAGTTATATATACATTTATTTTCACCAAGTTAATTAACACTACAATTCTGCTTCATAAATTCAAATTCAAAAAAGGCACAAACTGTTTATTTGATGAATGGAGTCGACACTTTTAAAACTTAATAATCTTATTAATACTTTTTTAATCTGAGTTAAGATAAAATTTTCTCAAATGCTTTATAATCTATTTAATTATTGAAAGCAATAAAATGTTTTCAATTATATAGACTTTAAATTATTAAGCGATGAAAACATGGTTTTTGCAAAAAAAAATATTAATATTTAACAAAAACTACGAATTAATAGACTAGCGATCAGTGCGTGAAAATTGGCAGATGTTTTGCCCTCTAATAAACGGTTTGGCCAAAAGATGAACGAATATTTTCTGAGCGGGTGGAGGGGTAAGAGCAGAAGTGTTGATAAATTCAATTAACGAGACGTGTGATTAATTCTCTACTCATTAACGAGGACCATTTGACACAAATCATTGCTTCAATGGGGATTGATCAAGTTCATTTATATAATGAATTTTTTGCTCAAAATCACATTATTTTTGCTCTCTCTCTCTCTCTCTCTCTCTCTCTCTCTCTCTCTCTCTCTCTCTCTCTCTCTTCAATTTTTGAAACAATTTTATTCATTAATATATATGAATATATTTGGTTTGTGAGTCGATGTTAATGACCAGATCATAAACTCGAAAATTTATCAAAATATTAATCAACTCTTGCATGTCTTGTCGTGAAAGTTGTTGGAAAACCGAAGTCATGTTTTTAAATAATAAATCATATTTTATGTCAATTTTATGTAATGAAAAAGTGGATAAATTCTTGAAACTTGTTAACATAATTAACAATTTCTTTTTCTTTGCTTAACTCAAAGCAAAGATAACTTATTTTAAAATTTAAATTGAGTTTTGAAAATAGTTTTCCAAAATTGAGAGAATTCACAAAAATTCAACGAAAAACACTAAAATAGATAATTTTGAATACAAATTGAGAAATAAAATAATTGATGAGAAAACGAAGAGTGCATTTCATATGAATTTATAATTTCAAAGATCAGTTTAAGTCTCTGATAACTTTGAACTTTGATTGAGCACTCAATTAATAGAGTTGGAGTTCATGATCATCTAGATAACTTTATTTTAGAGATATTGCAGTGAAAAGCTCCTGCAAACATATCTTGAAACTGCATGTCATAAAAATTTCAAACTTTGTTTGAATTAATAGATTTATGAATTGAGACAATGATATGGTATATGATATGAAGGGATGTTAGAAACCGGCTCTGAGTGTCAGAAGACTATTTGATAATTTCATGTATCGGCATATAATGCCGGCACAGGTCGTGATGGTGGCAATGCAGGCGTATTAGCTGATGGGCGATACGACTGTGGACAGACTACAACCTCGAGCTCTGAGCCCTTTAATATTCTTCCCGCGATAGTATCACAGAATATATTTTAGTTGAATTCCTGTGCAATGGAAACAACGCTTTATAGCTCTACGACTTTATTAAAGCTAAGAGCTATGCTATTATATGACCTGAGCCACCAAATTAAATTTCAAAAGTGTATATCAGTTCTGCAATTGCAATCCTCAATGCCTGCCCTCCCCCATCAAATTGGAGGGTATTGAAAGACAAAACCCTCTATTTTCATGGAGGTGTTAATAGTAATTTGCATTCCTATGACTTCAAAACTTTAGATAAACACTACTTTTGCTATAAATTCATAAAATAATTGAAATAAAAAACTAATGAATAATAATTGCAATAATTTGATTGAAAATACTATTTATTATCTATTGATTGAGAATCCCTTCAAATCTATTTTCATTTATTCATTGATTCTTTTGATGCAAATCATTGAAGAAAACCAGAAAATTCATTAAATAGTTACTGAATTAACTCCGAATTGCAGTCAAATTATTGTTTAAAATTTTATTATTGCAATCAAATTGAAAATAATTTATTTGATTTTCAGTCGTATAGGAAATGCGAAAATTCTGTTTTAATGTTTGAATTGAAGTCAAATCCTGTTTTCGTCTATTGTTCTTCAAATTCAATACAAAAGTAAGGATTGTTTTCTCAAAACACAAATTGCAAACTTTTTTGAATGATTACTCTTGGTTAAAATTATTACAAAACTTTTCAACCATTAATTAATTATGCATCGGTATATCAAGGTCTTAATGAAGACAAAAAACACTTTGAGACCTTGACTTTGAAAAATATTGCTTTGAATGTGAATAACTGAGTGGGAAATTCATACTTTTTTCACTATCAATTTATTTATATTAAAGCTAATACTTTAACTAGTTGATTTAAGCCAAAAATATTTGCTGATTCAAAAAGGTGGACAGGTGGACAGGTCATTTTTAAAGTGAGGTCAGATCCGTGTCGAGTCAGTCAAATCGTTAAGATAAACGATTAATAAGTTTTACGGAAATTGGATGAATTCGATCAACTAATTGAGCATGCAAAATTTTGAATGTTCAATTGGATTAAGCGATTAAAGTAAAATTGTATTAATTTTTTCAGATCATCAAAGGGACGACTGAACTAATGATAGGAAACGTATGGAAGAAAAGATTTCATGCATTGAATAAAATCTTAAGTTAAAAAGTGTAAAAACAAGAGAAACGGGGAGAGAGTGGCATAAACTTGAATTGATAGTTGATTCCGACACCGGATCGCATAGTTCCCAGCACATAACTCGCGTGTCCGATTTTTCCAAGTCCTTTGCAATTTGACGCCGACATATATAGCCGGGGCTGTAATTTTGATGCCGAAACAACACTGATGTGCACTTTATTCCGACGCCTCACGCACTTTGCACTACACTTTTTAAATATATATATTCATACATAACATATAATATTATAGACTATAAGGTATTTATTTGTTGTGTTTTAAGATTTCATATCTAATAAAAACTCAATATTTCATAAGTTTTTCTGTCTTTCAAACGAAATATGTTTTTCTTCTTTGTATTCAAAATGTTTTTACTTTTAAACGAATTTAAATATTTTATTTATTTTCAACAAATATTGGGATTAAAATCTGATGTCTTAAACATTACACAGTTTTTGATTTTATTTTAAATTAATTTATTGCATTTGAATAGATGTTTGAATTTTTAAACTAATCGAAAAAATTGCAAGACACAAAAATTAAGATTTCATATGTTTTGCGTGATTATAAATATGATTGATTAATGAATAAATACTTGTATAAGTACTTGTAAAATACGTGACTTTTGCAACTTTCAACTTTCAGATACATATTTTACTGTTTTTAGTTATGAGTCTATTCTTGTGGAGAAGTACCCGACTCTTATTTGCTCATCAATTTTGAAAAATCAATTTATTTAACACTAATTCTAAGCAAAACCGGATATTTCACTTTTGGATAAAATATTCAAAAGTTTATTTAATAATCATTTCTTCAAATTTGTTTAAACAATGATTTAATAAAAATTTAAAACTAAGGAGAAAAGCATTGAACTCATCAAAAGTGAAAAACCAAAAAATTACTCTTTCAAACAAACTTTTGTCTTGGTCAATTAATTTTAGAGAGAGAGAGAGAGAGAGAGAGAGAGAGAGAGAGAGAGAGAGAGAGAGAGAGAAATGTCACTAACTTTTTAGAATCAAAAACATTGATTTGAAGTCTTATTTTCTGTTGACAATAAGGTTGTGCTGGTCATTGTTTAATGTGATCATGTTCAGACCAGTGCATTGAATTATTTGTTATGATATTATGCAAAATGCGTGCACTGGAAGACGAGCCCAATTTAGTCACGATTTTTCATTCAATTGAATCGATTTGAGAACATTTTGTTCGCATTTCGCTGTTTCTGCTTATCATAAGTGATGGCCAAACAGAACGAGCTTTTGATGAAATACTTTGTTTGGTCGCAAATAAGTTATTATTTTTTTGAGAGCCAACACATGTAAGAGCAGTCTCACGGAGCACAGGACTCTTCAAATTCAGGGAATCCCGCCCTCGAACATGATATTACATATCCACACCTGTGCCGTATTGTGTGATATTACACAACAAGTAATGAGATTGTGTTTGAGAGGAACCGATGGTTGCGTTTTGTGCACACATTGCGTGCAATACATTCCAATCCAAATACGGTTAACTTCGATGCGATTTCGCGCTTAACTAATAACACGCTTTTCCCAAATCCAGTCTTTCATTGTCTTTACGTTTAATGTATCAGTTATTGCAAAAAATTCATAGCATCTGCTCTCTCTCTCTCTCTCTCTCTCTCTCTCTCTCTCTCTCTCTCTCTCTCTCTCTCCCTCTCTCTCTCTCTCTTTTACTCATTCTCTAAGATTTATTTCGAATACAATTTAGTGATTCATTTAAATTAATTTCGCGAAAAAATTCATGAAAAGTGATAATTAATTGCTTTTAAGTGAATTTATTTTAAATTTAACGACTCTTATGGTTCTTTGAATGTATTCAAGCAAAAAAATGAAGGATTTTTCAGTTGGAATGAGGGTTGACCAGAGAAGGAGATTATCTGAGTTTTTCAGTGGATGGTGGGTCAGGGAAATGGCAGCAAAAATTCCAGTTTTGCTTGGTCACTTTTTTGAGGGAGAATTCGAGAGCTCAAAAATAAGGTTGGTTTTTTAAATTTTTGAAGTTTTGGAGAAGATTTCGTACCACCTTCTTGGACAACCCTGGCAGAAATGAACATCCATCAGAAATTATTGAGCTGGATGCTTCATTAACATTTTCATTAACAATTTCAAGTACATCAGTGGTAATGTAATCATGTAATCAGTGGTGGAGAGAAATAAATCTGCACTATGTTATCCTTGGACTAAATTTTGCAAATTTGATTATCCATTTGCAAATTGTCTTTTCACTACAATCAATGTAACCAAGTTTATTTTAGTTAAGGGCTCAGTGAGAATTAGGTCGTTCCCGCCCTTCAATGTATATGAATT